>RJWJ010020232.1:0-29325 GCA_004363605.1 Indri indri | reverse complement strand
TTAATATTGTGTAAGAAATCGCAGGAATAATCCCAGAACTTCTCCATGTGAGAATGCTTGCAAATCGCAGACTCTTCTAGGGGAACCAAACTCAGCACCATCAAAGCTGCACCGCAGTGGGACAGGGGAGGAGTGGGGTGGCAGCCTCAGTGCCGGGGTCTCTTCTTCTCAGCCCTAGCTTTCCAGCACCCTCAGGAAGACTTTATGTCTGTGACAGGCTCACTGGGTAACTAGATCTGAAATCATTAAAGGCAGATGGTACAGAAGGTCAATCATTTATTTTCTTCAGCCTCGCCTGCTCTTCCATTTCTTCAATGCTTCGAAGCACCCAGCTTTTATGGTTTGTGTAGCATGTGCTGTTGTACATCTCGTATGCCATAGTTGCTTACGTTTCCTGCTTTTTATTTTTTTCTCATGTAGACAATTCACTGACCTACAATGAGAACAGCCTCTGTTCTGGTGAACTGATTATGACGACATTTGGTATTTAAAGAGAACAAAGGTGTACAGAGAAGCTGGACAACAAGGTGAAGAGGCTGCAGGGTACAGCGGTTTCCATAGATCAGCACTTCCATGAGTGGACAGCGCCGCTGCTTTCAAGGATTTTCTACAGTGAAGATGCAGGTGCTGGTTTATTCTGTGCTACTGAGCACCACCCCCCCCCACCAAAACACACACACACACACACACACACACACACACACACACATGAAAGCTGTTTTCCTAATAATTTTGCAGAGAAATTTAAAATGAAAATGTGTTATTCAAAAGAAATGTTACTAAAAAAAAATTGCTTTTTATGTCTTCAAGCATTTATTAGGCACAAACCACTTCCGTAAAATAAATATGTAAGTAGGGAGGTGAAACCATTACTCAAGAACACCCAAAGATTTTAGAAAGAAATTATCCATTTTATCCTAAAATTAAAATTCATTAATTTAAAAAGTACTGTGCCCCTGTTGCTGGGAGTTTACAGGGAAAGATGCAACAATCATCTGTCCAGATATTGCTACAGAGAAAATCAGGGGCACAGACAGGAGCCTGGAGTAGAACCTCTCTCAAGTGTCTTCAAAGTTCTTCTGAGAACTGCAATCTGATGACTTGTCACATTACCTTCTTTCTTAGCCCAAAGAGTGTAACAGGTTTAGCTTTTATAAAAGGTATCGATGCTCTATTGGACCTGAGTAATACAGAATATAAGGGAGTGGGATTTCCCTGAGTCCGCTTTGGAACATTCAGTGTTCACTGTGACAAACCCAAGAATGCAGGTTCAGTATGTCACAAGTTGGCTGCCAGGCAGGGCTGATCACAGACCACACTCTCTCAGCAGTAGCCTCAGCCTTTGAGGAGAGCTGCCCACAGGCACCCCCAGGCTTCAACCTTCATAGGCCAGAGACTGTGCTCACATCATGAAGGAAGATTTCAATTTAGGGAAATAAACTTCCTTTCCAAGTCAAACTGTTTCCTTAGAAGCAGAAGATGTCAACAGAGACTCCTTTGCTCTTTTCTGCATTTGGAGTCAAGAGCTGAAGATTGATTTCATCTTGTGTCTTAATTTAGAAAGCATAATGCAGAAAAGTTTTTAGTTTTCAGCTTGCAAGTAGGTCATTATTGATGCAACTGAATTTAGCCAAAATCTTAGGTTTTAAAAGTTTGTCAAAAATCCACCCCCAAATTCTAAAGCAAATGCTTTTTGGGTTACCAGAGAAGGAAAAAACAAGAGCTATTCCTTATTACCACTACCCAGATGTTTTCCTGTCCTGCAAATGTATAAACCCTACAACTAAAGAGCATCCATCTGCTCTAACAGCTGCTTAGTGCCTCTTGCAATCTGAAGCCGGACTGTGGGTTTGATAATAATGGCAGAATATTGTAAGCAGGTAGGGGACCTTCCCAGGTAAGAGAAAGGGTGTGGATTACACTGCTAATGGGGATGGCAATGATGGTCTTTAGCATAATAATGGAGAGTAATAGCATCCCTGAGGGCAGACCCATGTTGGTGGAAACAGCATTGCCCATTAAGATAATGTTGTCCAGGAGGCAGGGCTCATTGAAAGTGTGTGTAGAACCTATGACTGGGAATTGCTCTCTGTCTGTTTTAGTAAGTGACAACCGGTATTAATGTAGCCTACATTTGCGATTGATAACCACGTTTGTATAACATTGATAACACAATATCCCCATGCATTGAGTGTCTGAAAATTGATATATGAGAGTTTTGGGGAAAAGAAGGATTGAGATAATTTGCCCATATTTATAATAAATGTTGGTGGACATTTAACTTGCATAGGCCTAATAGTAGCTTAGTGCAGAATGCATAAAACAGTTGCCATCTATTAAATAAGAAGAAAGGCATCTGTCCACTAATGAGCACTTTCTGCTGTGGAAAGGAAACCTGTGAACAGAGGGTTTTGCACAGTAGAAACAGAGCCACCAGCTCTGGTGCGGACCGTGTTACCCAAGACCACAGAACTGTCCATGTCTGTGAATAATTTCTGGTCAATGCTAATAATTATTTCTAAATTTACTGCTGAATTTTGCAAATGTTTTCTAGAATCTTTGGAAAAGAAACAAAGAAATTAGATAGAGCCCCTTCGCAAGTCGATTACGCCCAAAGAGTTTGGTTCACAACCAGGCATATTATTCCCCAACGTTTGTTTAAAAAAATAAAAAGGAAACAATGAAAACAAAAAAAAATTGTAAACTTATTTAATTAACATGCCTTATGTCATTACCACTGAATCCAGAAAAATTGAGAAAAGTGCTCTCAGGCAATTTTTTACGGGCGGCAAACAGCCTAAGAGAGGCAAATGTGTTGCTCTCACCTGTACAGCTACCCACTGCACATCTGGATCTAAAATTTGGGTCCCCTGACCCTGAGCTCTTTCCAGGATGGATGGCAGTGGCCCCCCTAGATGAACTCCCAGGCAGGCATTCCTTGGAACAGTGTTTTGTGGTATGCTAAATAAAGCCAGGCAGTGTGCCCTTAATATCTGATGAGGAAAAGAAATATAAAATGTGAAAGTAGATAATACCTGTCAGTGACAGAGACAAATGAAACACTGTATTATAAAAGTTTAATGGAGTAAAAATGAAAAATTTACACTTATTATTGCATACCTCAATAATTTCATTGCCAGATTGTGTTTGCTTACTGAGATCCTATGCGCTCCGACTGGGGCAACAGCAAGCAGAGAATAAATTACAAGGCGCGGTGCTCCGGCGAAGGCACACCGCCTCCGTCCCCTTCTCTCGGGCTCCTGCTGTCAGGAACACTTCCACATGGGTGCTACAAGAGCAATTAAATAATCTGAAGTCACTGAAGTCAGAAAACCTGCACACTCACTAAAATTCTCATCAACTCCCAGGCTAGAGCCTCCCCTCAGCCGCACGCCACACCCGCCCTTCACATCTGGTCCCTGGACCTCAGCGCTGGCCTCACCCGCGCCTCCTCCACCTCTGCCGCCTGCTCCGGATACACAGCCTGTGCCCCCACTTTGTAGCCCATGCCCGCCTACCCCCAGGCATGTGCCCGTGCCGACTTCTGGGTCTGGGATTCATATCCTCCCAAAATGGGTCTAAACTCCGGTCTTTTGGAGAGATTTGGCACTGTTAAGAGAACTGGGTTCTCAGATCTGGTTTTAAATCTCAATGTCACCAGTTACAAACTGCCCATATCACGTGGTCTTTCCATCTTAGCCCCCTGTAAATTGTGGCTAACCATACTTAATTCAAAGACTTGCTGTATTATAATGCATTGTAATGAATAGAAAGCATTTAGAAATCATTCATTAAATGTAATATTAGGTAATGTATTTATTATTATTATTTTAGACTCAGCTCAAGCCTTCCTTCCTCTGGAAGGATCCTCCAAAGATCTCATCTCTCCTCGAAGAGAACCCTACCTATCTTAAATAACCTCTGGCATTTACTGATTTCACAACACATGAGCTGTCACTTCCCGCTGTGCAGAGAGATCAATTGTTAAGGCACAGATGTACTTTTGCCCAAGTATCCCACATAGAGCTTGCCACATACTACATGCTTAATACTTGTCGAGTTAGTGATAAAAACATAGGCTTAAGAAAAAATAAGCTTCAATGTCTATGTCCAAGTGAGTGGAATACATTGTCAACGATTTTTAAAATGTTGAAGTCTTTTAAGTATATTTTTAAAACCTCTGACCTTGTCCTCAGATTTTTTTCCCATTGCACTAAATTTTTATGGTAAAAGTTCAGCAAAAAATCACATTCCCAGGAACTGGAGTAATATTTTAATTGTTAAAATTTCTGCCTTTTATTGGAGTTAATTGCATTAATTTCTTTTCTTCTCCTCTTCCCAGAGGATGGCAACTAAGTTTTTATACAACTCTACATCTTTCACAACATCTGGCACATTATAATTCTCGGTTAAATATTTGTTGAATGACATATTAATTAAGAATAAAGAATAAATAATTGAAGAGTTAGATATATTCAAAAACATACCATTTTTCTGTAATTAGGTGAGTAGCTGCTGATAGGTAAGTAGTAGCAGCATGCTTTTGGTTCACTTATCTCTTGCAAAAATCTTTAGAAAGTTGTATAAAACAAAGGTATAACTTTTTTTGTTGCCTACAAAATGAACGGCGAACTACCATGTTGTTTCATCTTATGAAATGCCCATAGTGTAACTGTGGGAGTAGCGTCTTCTGTGTTTCCACTATGTCCAGGACAGAGGTTGAATGCTGAGGAATTGTTTTCTTGATTTTTATCATGCTTTCTGTTAAGCGCCAAGAGGAATCTTTATAGACAAAGCATTTAGCTTTTGTTCTTTGAGAACAACACTTCTGCAGCAGCTATTCTTAGAAACCTTTGTAGGAGGCAGAGATCCACCTCTGTGGAGAGTGATTCACCACTGCTGCACTAATTATGCACCCTTCCTACTACAGATTATGAGTCTGAATATCTACAAAACCAAATCCAAGCAACCTGGAGGCTAATTGTGCTGAAAACATCCCTTTGCTAAAGCCAGAAGACAGGAGATGCAGTCAACTAACCTCTAAGGGGCAAACCCAGGCAACTGCCCTCCCCTGGCTCCTCACAACTGGCAGACTCAACATGCCAGATGCAAAACAAGTGCACCAACTGTATGCACACTTCATTCTCATCAGCAATTTCCTAGTGATTCCTGCTGCTCTCTTGTCCAGCATTCCTTTTCCAGAATATTGTTTAATAGCTTTTCTTTCAAGGAATACTGTTTATTGGCCTCACAAAGACTCCTGGGGTAAAGAAAACTGAGAATGTACCCCACAGAAAATTGCCCTCTAATGGAGAAAAATAGGCAGAGACGCATATAGTTAAAAAGAGCTTCCGATGAAGGATGGAAGAGAGGAGACATGCTCAGAATAGGCTGAGCTCTAAACTCCATGTAGGAACTCTGGGGTTAAGGCAAGGGCCTCCTTCAACTTCCATCCCAGGGTCTCGCACAGGACATAGGGCAATAGGAAACTTCAGACAGAGCTTTCTTTTCTGCTCCTCTCACCTAAGATTCTGGTTAAATCCACATAAGGACTTGCTTTTCAAAGTAGAGTTCTCATGCTTTGCTGGGAGCATAGCGTGCGCCAAGGTGTTGGAAAGCCACGGGACAGAGATGTATGGAACATTAACTTTACCTGATGGAAATCTGAAACAGTATTGTATAGAGATAAACAGATATATTCAATCAACATAATATTTACTGAGCAGCTGCTATGTTCCAGGTCCTATTCTAAGCACTGGGGATACAGCACTGAACTAAATCAACAAAGACCCTGTATTCACTAAATGTCGTCACGTGGGGGTGGAGAGTTGGACCATAAACAAATAAGTAAGAAAATTCACAGGAGCTTAGGATGTACTTCCTGAAACATAATAGAGCAGGATGAGCAGGTGGCAGTCCAGGGAACTTTCGCTACTTCATACAGCTTGATCAGAGAAGGTCTCTCAATAAGTGATGTTTAAGCACAGCTGGGAAGGAAGTGGGCCACAAGGAACTGGAGGAAGAGAGTTCCAGTCCAGAGGAGGCAGCAAGTGCAAAGGCCATGCCTGGTGTGTGCAGGTGACATTAGGAAGTTCTGTTGACTGGTTGCTGAGAATAGACTGTAGGTGAGAAGAGAGGAAGAAGGAGATTTTGAGCAATAGGATATCTTGGCAATAAGATGGCAGTTGTTCACATGATGATGGTATCAGTGGAAGTGATGAGAAATGTTTGGATTCTGATATTTTTGGAGGCCAAGCTGAAGGGCTTTTTTGGTTGAAATTGAGTAGCTTGACCAACTATCTGGTTTAACTAGGATGGAGGGGTTTCCTAGGACATGGGAAGTCCTGGGCAAACTGGGATGAATTGGTTATTCTAGGGGTAGGAGAAATGGAGGCATGAAAGGTGGCTCTAAAACTTGGCCTTGAGCCACATGAGGATGGACTTGCTATTTGACAGAAATGGAGATGGCCGGGGGGTCTCAGTGAGTGCAAAAAACAGGGGCAGAATCAGAAGTACTTTTTGACGTATTCACTTTAAGATGCGTAAAGCAGCCATGAGTCAGAAGTCATCGACTCCTGGGAATGGTGGAGACGGCGTGGGCTGTGCAGCCGACCATGCGAGGGAAAGGTACTACACGGTGGGGCTGCAGGTGGAGTCAGCAATGACTACCAACCAGGACATCTTCCTCTACTCTAGGCGTGACACAGGGCAAGGAAGGTGGAGAGAAAGCAGCCCCTGGAGCCAGCTACGGGGGAAATCCTGCCATCGTCAGGGCAGAGCTGGTATCTTGCAGGGGATTGCAAAATGCACATGCATTTTCAGTATAGATATAGGAGATATCACAGAAATTGCCATTTAAAGGTAGCAAATTTGACAGGTTCCCCCCAGGCTGACAACAGCTTGTGTTCACTGCCCCTTGTGCTCAGGGTAGTTTTTATTTTGAGTGCCTGCTAAGTTCGTGATAGTCATTATTTTATTCTCAGAAAAACGATATGCATGAAGTGTCATTCTAATTTGAGAGATAAGGAGACTGAGATGCAGCACTTTTATTTTCTGAGATTTTATGTAAGCCAGTGGCAGTGGCACAATTGGAACACATGGCTGCCTGGCCCCCAGCCCATGTTGGTCTTATCATGCTACATTTGGGGTTTGAATAGCCTCTCACGCACTCTCACAGTGCAACCCTACTTGAAGCTCTGCAAGGGGTGGCTGCTAACCAGTTTTGCTCAACTGAGTATTGCCATATTATTAACAGGCAGTGTTTATCCAGGTTAACATTAGCATGTAGCACAAACAACATAGTTCATTGTTATCCCACCAGACTTAGGAAGAAGACAAAGGATTCATCAAGGATGACTAAATAAGAATAACACGCTTATTATGGTACATATTTTCACAGCACCTATAGAGGCCCTATAGCGGGTACGCACACCCATCTCTATTCCCTTATCAGTACAGAACAGAGGACGGAGTGAGTGGACACTTCTCCCCGGCAGGGAGAGAACAGCAAGAGACACTGCTGAGCGCAGGACCCTGAGACCCCACATGAGTGCCAGGAGGATCTCACCCACAGTTCTCTTCCAACGTTGCAGACTTCTGATGTCTTCTTCCAAGCTGTAGTGTCCAAATAAATAGGAACAAAGACGGGGCCATGCAGTCACCCTGCTTATAACTGAACACCGATTCTGCACAGATGCAATGGCTGCCCAGTCCCTGGAGGCCTCTCAAAATAACCGTGGCTCATTTTAAACCCTTTGCATACAAGACATGTTCTCG
Organism: Indri indri; assembly: GCA_004363605.1. Classification (NCBI taxonomy): domain Eukaryota; kingdom Metazoa; phylum Chordata; class Mammalia; order Primates; family Indriidae; genus Indri; species Indri indri. The sequence goes on along the minus strand of RJWJ010020232.1, from coordinate 21,549 downwards.
TCTTCATGATATCCTTCTCCGTGATGCGCAGCTCTGAAATCGTTCCCTGCTTTCCTCAACTGACAAGTTGGAGCCAGGTAGCATCTCCTACCCTATTCTCTTCACAACGCCACCATAACAAAGTGGAGCTTTTGTCGCCAGGAGAAATGGGAGAGGAATTTACACAGCAGGGGAGGGAGAAAGACCTGTACTTTTACCTGGCCAGATCCCCAGGATGCTCTTGGGTAGCCCCTCTGTGTGCTTAAAGGAAAACAAAGCATTGCACTGTAGTGTCAGTTTCCCCTCTCACGAGGACCGTTGACCTCTACCCTGCTCCTGAATTTACCAGTTTCAATCCATTTACTTCTCCCCAATAACCTTGATTTCTTCCCCCTTTTTCTGTTTCATCAATACTTCTCGCTCCTCAAGAAACATAATTAATTTAGATAGTTGAGTAATGTTCTGGACTCAGACTCAGCAATGTTTCACTCTTTAGGTGTTGAATTATCATCACTGGATTTATTTTATGGAAGAGTTGGCTTCATCTTGATATGTGTTGGAAATTCCGGTCATCTGTTGTATTAGTTTTATAGGGATGCTGTGCAAATCACCACAACCTTGGTGTTTTAAAACAGCAGTAATTTATTCTCCCACAGTTCTGGAAGCCAGAAGTCCAAAATCAAGACATTAGCAGGACTACATTCCCTCCAAAGTCCCTAAGGGAGGATCCTTCCTGCCCTCTCCAGCTCACGGGGGCTGCTGGAAGCCTTGGAATGTTTTGGCTCACAGCTGCACCATTCCAGTCTCTGCCTCTGTCTTCACGTGGCCTTCTTCCCTGTGTCTTTATCTGTGTCGTCTCCTTTTCTGTCTCTTATCAGGTCACCCCTCATTCAATTTAGGGCCCATCCTAATCCAGAATGATCCTATCTCAAGATTCTTACCTTAATCTGCAAAGGTATCTGCAAAGACCCTTACTCCAAACAAGGTCACATTCTGAGGTTCCAGGCGAACGTATCTTTTGGGAGAGAGGCATTACTCAACCTACTACCCCTGTGTTAGTGTTTGATGAAAGGTCACGTGATGCTGCAGCTCATCGTATGCTGAGCATTCTCCTCTGAGCTGGTTTCTTAGCTGTGTTCTGTATTCTCCCTGTACTATCAACCAGGTGTTCTGGCTTCTGGAAAGAATGTTTAAACCCATTTTAGAAGAAAGAACCACTCCTTGCTTCAAACCCAAGCTGAAAATAGCAAGGCTATAAATGCATGCATATGTGTGTGCATGCATGTGTTTGTCTGCATATGCTTATGTGTATGTGTATATGCATGTGTGTGCATACATGTATACCCATGCATATGTGCATATGTGTATGTGTGTATGCCTGTGTATTCTCATACATATGTATGTATAAATGGCAAAGAGATACATATGGTTCCTTCTGTGCAAAACCATTAAACATTCATCAAGAAGTAGCATCTGAGGAGATAGCTCAGGGTACTGCTGTTTAATCATTTCATTGTTGAGGTATTGTGGACTGCACACTTCAAACCCAAAGTGCATGGAAACCAGATTAATGGTGGTGGTGGAGGAAGGTTTTAAAATTCAGGAACTCAGAGGGGTTTTAGTCATCCATGCTACTTGAGATGTCTGAGTGTGCATCATTAACATCACCTTTCTTTCTCACACCTGCTCCTTCCTTATGCTGCTAATAACTCTAAGCTAAGGTCACACGAATCTAGTCAGATTTGATCTCTTGCCCTAAGTGCCCAACCATCTCAATGACAACTGAAAAGAGGGGAGTTATTAAGGACACTTTAGGATTATTAAAATAATTTGGTCCCTTCAGAATCTGCATATATTCTTGACTTTTTAAGTAAGTGTTAATTTGTACATTTGCACCAGAAAGTTAGGTACTTAAAAATATGGATTATTTGATGAAAATACTTTTTGCCATCAGTGATAGATTTAGTTCTGACACCCACCATGCACAGTTCCACTCGAAACCAGCTGGGTAACCTTAAGTGAATCACATCTCTGAATCACAGGCTTTTTTTTAGTCTGAAAAATCACTTATTCAACAAATACGTATTGAAAACTTACTGTGTAGCAGGCCCTGTTCTAAGTGTTTGGGGTATAATGGGGAATGAGACAAAGATTCTGGCCTTGATGGGACTTACTGCTGAGCAGGGGGACACAGAAAATGAACAAAAATCACAATACATACACACATTCTACATATGATAGAATCATACAAGGGCTTTCAGGAAAAAATAGAATAAAGGCTATCAGGAGTAGGGGGTGGGAGGCAGCTTTTAGTAATTCAGTAGAGAGCCTGGAGTAGACAACTCTGGGTGAACAACAGTAGTGGCTGCTCCTACCAGCTTGTTGAGGAGATCTAAAGAAATGAGTATGTAATAATGCACCACAAAATGCAAAGCTGTATCTCTCTCTGCACATGACTATTCATGGTGACGGTATGACCAACGATGCAGCGTTGTGGGTTCTGTTATCTTTCTGAATGCCTGTGGCTCAGTCATCATGTGTTTTGATGGTTCCACTCACTCATTCATTAATTCAGCAACCATTTATTCAGTGTTTCCTCTGCACCAGACGTTTTGCTTAGCACTGGGAATACAGACGAATAAGATGCCCTTTCCTAAAGGGAAAGACAAATAGACATATTATTACAAGACAGTACAATAAGGGCACAGAGAAGAAGGCTTGTCTGAGAGGCACCCAGCCCGGAGAGAGGAATCACAGCATTTGGAGGGGCTGGCCAAGGGACAAGAGCTGGTGTGTGAAGGGGCAGGAAGGAGGGACAGTGTAGGCTGAGGAACCAAAACATGTGAATACAGATAGACAAGAGGTCTCAGAATGTTCCAGAAATGGCAAGTAGTTTGATGTGAACAGAACATAGAATTTAATCAGGAATTGGAGGAAGATAGGATTACAGAGGTGGAAAGAGTCACCAGATCTTGCATGGACTTGTGCAATTTTATAGAATTGAAGCATGATTACAGAAAGTCCCTGAAGGATTGTACACAGGGTGATTATGTGCATTTCAGAAGCAACATTTTGGTGGTGGCAGCAGCAGCAAAAACAGGTTAGAAGGAGCAAGACTGGAAGTGGGCAGACCAAGCGCAAAGTGTGCCTTTCTCCGCAGTATCCAGTGACCAGGGCGGTTTATGGTGCTGCTGGGGTTAGAAACAGTGGATGCTGCATTGATCAAGGGTGGGAGATTTAAACCCATCAAAAAGTAGCCAAACGACATGAGCAGATTTTTTTTCCCCAAAAGAATATAGACAAATGGCCAAAAACCTATGAAAATGTGCTCAACATCTCTAATCATTTCGGAAATGCAAAATAAAACCACAATGATATACTAGCTTACCCCTGTCGGAATGGCCATTACTAAAAAGTCAAGAAATAATAACAGACGTTGGCATGGATGCAGTAAAAAGGGAATGCTATACACTGTTGGTGGGAATGTAAACTAGTAAAGCCTCTATGGAAAACAGTATGGAGATTCCTCAAAGAACCAAAAGTAGAACAACTATTCGATCCAGTAATCCCACTAGTGGGTTATCTGCCCAAAGGAAAAGAAATCATTTTATAACAATGGCACGTGCACTCAAATGTCTATTGCAGCAAAATTCACAGTTGGAAAGAAGCAAAGATCAACTGATGAGTGGATAAAGGAAATACGGTGTGTACTACTCAGCTACAAACAGGAATGAAATAATGTCTTTTGCAGCAACTTGGATGGAACTGGAGACCATTATCCTAAGTGAAGTATCTCAGGAATGGAAAAGCAAATGCCACATGTTCTCACTAATAAGTGGGAGCTAAACAAGGGGTATATATGGTCATAAAGTGATGTAATGAACATTAAAAACCAAGAAGGGGTAAGATGGGAGGGGGTGAAGATGAAAAATCTACCTATCAGGTACAATGTACACTATTCTGATGACAGGTGCACTAAAAGCCCTGGCTTCAGCATTATACAATTCATCCATACAACAAATACAATTGTATCCTCTAAATCTATTTAAATGAATTGAATAAATGAAATCTTCTCAGCTAAATATCCAGATTCAGGACAAGCAAGTTCTACTTTCTGCAAAACACTAGAACACAATTCTTCCAAGTTCTTTACCACTTTATAACAAAAATCATCTTTCCTCTAGTTTCCAATAATATGTTCTTTATTTCCATCCAAGACCTTACAAGAATCACCTGTAATGTCCGTATTTCTACCAACGATCTCTCCAAGGCAATCTAGGCTTTTAAATCATGCACCTCAAAACACTCCCATCTTCTACCCGTTACAGAATTCCAAAGCCCCTTCCACACTTTCAGGTATTTGTCACAGCAGCACAAATAATACCTAAATCTGTGTTATTAGTTTTTGGGGGCTGCCATAACAAAATACCAGAAGCTGGGTCACTTAAACAACAGAAATTTATTTTCTTATAGTTCTTGAGGATAGATGGCCAAGATCAGGGTGCCAGCAGGTTTGGTTTCTCCTGAGACCTCTCTCCATGGCTTGTAGGCAGCCACCTTCTGAACGTGTTCTCACATGGCTCTTCCTCAATGTGGACACACCACTGGTGTCTCTTCCTCTCTTTAGAAGGATGTCAGTTCTAGTGAATAGGACCCCACCCCTTATAACCTCATTTATCCTTCATTACCTCTTTAAAGGATCTATCTCTAAGTATAGTCACATTGAGGGTTAGAGCCTCAACACACGAATTTTGGGAGTACACAATTTAGTCCATTCCATCACCAACTACAGAACACCAGAATTAAGATTATATATAGAATTCTGGTTTTAGTTGGCCAATGAATGAAGGATCCCAAGAAACAACTCCTGGTATATCATGTATCCGTATACATGACTGAGATGTAGACAAGTAGCAATTTCTCCAGATGACAAGCATTTAATAAAGAGTGAAATCATAGAAGTAAGAAAGTGCAGAAGCCAGAATTTATCCTACAGGTGCTGCCCATTCCTGGCGTCTTAGCAAACATTATGTAAGCAGAGGCTTGAAAAGAGTTTACGCATTGGGGTGGCCCTCTTGATGTTCCTGAGAATCCTGAACCTACCACCTTGTCAGTGAGACCAGGTTAACATGCCTGATGATGAGAGAAACACAACCAAGTGATCCCCAATGCTCCAGCTAGCACTGAGCCAACCTCTGAACATGTGAATGAGATATTCCTAGATGTTTGAGACACAGCAGAGCTGCTGGCTGACTACAGAAACCAAACAAGCAATCCCATACCAGGAGAACTTGGCCAACCCCAAAAATTGTGAGAGATGCTGAATGTTTATTGTTTTCAGCCACGGTTTTTGCATAACAAGCCAAAAACTAACTGATACAACAACGTGGGACAAAAAGATTAGACATAGTTAAAGATAAAATTAGTGATATACAAGATTAGAATAAAGTATTTAAAATGCACCATAAAAAGACAAAGAGATGAAAAGATGAAAGGATGATTCATGGAGATAGGGTGAGGCAGCCCAACATTTGTCAAATAGGAGTCCCAGAAGGAGATAATGGAGAAATTAGAAAAAAGGAAATATTTAAAGATACAATAGCTGATAATTTTCCAAAATTATTAAGAAACAGCAATCCTTAATGAAGCTTCAATTTAGGAAGTACGGTGAGTTCTAAGGAGAAAAATATTGAATGACGACAACATCTAAACACATAGTGGTAAAAGTGCAGAACACTGAAGAAAAAGAATAGATCATAACAAACCCCAACTTGAGGGATGTTTGTAAAATAACTGAGTTTTACTCTTCAAAAGTGTGAAGGTCATAAAAAAAGAAGAAAGACCAAGAAACTCTCCCTAATTAAGGATACCGAAAGGCGTAATTAAAAATTTAAAATAATTAGAGCTGAATGCTAATAGCAATGCTAATTGAGACTTGCGGGATTTGGCTATGGAGATAAACACTCATAGCCTTAAATGCCTTTACTAAGAAAGAAGACAGGCTGTAACAAATGAGCTGAGTATCCAACGTAACATTTCATAAAAAAGTTAATCCATAGAAAATAGAAAAGGCAATCGTAAATATAAGAACAGAACTTAATATAGTGGAAAATAAATGCACGTACAGAGACTCAACAGAAACCAAAAATGATTTCAAAGAGACTACTGAATTGACAAATCATTTGAAATTTTAATCAAGAATAAAGCAGAAGGCAGAAAATAAGCAATACTGGAAATGTAAACGAGGAACACGTCTCCAGTCAGAGCTAAGACTAAAGCAGTTATAAGAAAACCCATGAACACTTGAGGTTGGTATGTTTGAAAATTTAGGTAAAGTGGAAAATTCCTAGAAAAAAGCCAAATTACCAAGACTTATTCAAGAGGAGAAATTAAGTCTGACCATCAAAGAAATTGAATATGTAGTTAAAAATCTTCCCCTAAGCAAACAAAAAACCAAAAGAATTTTTACAAGGAAATTCTAACCAACATTCAAGCTAAGATTATTTCCAAACTCATATGAAACTCTTTTAGAAAGTAGAAAACATATGTCGATTTATTTTTAAAAGCCATTGTAAACTTTTTTTTTCTTTTGAGTAAAAGAACAAGGGAAGGGCAATAAGGGAAATTATAGGCTATTCTCACTTATGAGTATAGATGCATTAATCGCAAAATGTTTAATGAAATCTTGTGATGTATAATCTAACATACTATGGCCAATTTCGTTTATTCCACAATGCAAGGTTGGTTCATCACTAGAAAAATATGCTAATATAAATCTCTTCATAAAGAGAATAAAGGAGAAAAACTAGAGAAAGAGAAAGTTTCCTGGGAAGAAATTGAGAATATCAACCAAATGAAAAGGGACAAGTTTTCCAAGTTTAAAAGTTATGGAGAAAAGAAAAGTCATGAGAGCTCAGGTCAGGGGGAAGGTCTGAGCACTACGGGAATGAGGGCCTGGGAGAGAATCCTGGTCCCAATGTTTTTATTAGAGAATGACGACAATATAAAGCATGAAACACGTAATTGTCCTCAAGTTTCCCGAGAGTTCAGACTGAAGGCCCATCCTGTCGCAGTCTGGCACAGTTTGGAGGATTGTTGACATCAGCAACAGGTGGCCTCCTGGTCTGTAGGCAGTGAGCAAGTCTGCAGACTTAAAACTAACAAACAAAACACGAACAAAAAAAAAAACTTCCCTTGAAATCAATGTTCACTCCTACGAGTAAATTCAATTGCACCAAATATTCTCAACAGCCAGGGAGTAGGGCTGCATAGGTCCAGGACATTTTCTGCAATATGCAGCATCCTTTTTAGAAAAACTCCTGTTCTCTGAGCTGGTGATTTCAGCCTTCAAGTTACACAGCCCCAGGTGTGGTGGACACCTTACAAGGCTCGCATGAGCCACTAGGATACCTATACATTTCTTGATGGAGAGACACCAGATCTTTAAAGAAAAAGTAGCTATAGGAATGAGGGCCTTAATTTATGCCAGTTTACCTGAAATACGTATGCTGAATTCACAGACTATCATTAAGAATATTGCTTCAATTTTTGCCATAAAACCTATGTGAAACAATTTTCTAAAATGACTGTCATAAATACGTTACTAGAAAAAGTTGAACATTCAAGTTCCATTTCATATCTCACTATTGAATATAGGTCCCCAAATTGAAAACAAAATGACAAACTTGTACTAAAAAATTGCATATTATAAAATGTCAGGATTTTTTAAGGTAAAAATTGTCAGCATTTGCATTTAAAAAATAAGAAAGTATTTTTTCGAGATCGTATGCTTTCAGTTTTTTATGTCATAATAACCTTTATTTTATGAAATGGTGGTGATAGAAATGGTAGATTTTAGTTAAGAACTTTCTTGACAAAGTAAATAATGGCAACTTTGTATTGTATTACATTTTTAATTTTATGGGTCCCTGAAATTGAAAGAATCTGAGAACCACAAGTCTACACTTTTATAAAAGCACCAATCACAACTGATCTTATTAATTTCAACTTGTCTCCCGCATGAATTATGGAACCCCTTGAGGATGAAAATTGTGATTATTCATGTAAGATATCAGTGATACTTGCACAACAGAATAGCAAAATAAGGCACTTTTCATAGGGATGACATCACACATGGACCCATTCATGGAATTTTGACATATCTAATAGGGAACACTGAGTAGTTAGGGAAAGGATATATTGCCAGTAACGGTGGTGACTAGAGTTCTCTACTGTATCTCTTGGATAACTGGAACATAGATGAGTGGCTGAGACAATACACCATACTTAGACTGACTCCTTAGCCACACTGGGGAGAATGTTCGTCTAGTCCTCTCTGAGAGACCATGTCCCAGAGCTGTCCAGGTGCCCCCGGGACACGGCTCCTGCTGACGCCATCTTCACACCTTGCTCCCAGGACAATTTGCCCTCACTTAGCAGGGGGATCAGGTGAACTGAATCTACTAGGAGACAACGGGCTGGTGTCCAGGGGCTATTGCTCCTTTCACAGGGAGTCTTTCCATTTACGACCTTCCTTGAAGTGGGTTCCTGGGCACCTGGGAGTCCTATGGCAAAAATTCCTGAAGATGGAGCTGAAACATCCTTGGAACGTCTTCCATTGTAGGCAGTAGCCAGCCAGCGACTCCTTCCTTAGCTGTCTACTGATACCCAACTTTTTCTAAATCCATAGGAGGATGCTGTGGGGAGACATTTACAATGTGAAGTGACACCAATATTTCATTTTCTGTGCTCAAGTTTCCTCCATTCCATGAGGTCAATAAGAAACATTTATTTACATAAAAGCTATGAAAATATACCTGCTTTGCTTATGTATGTTTCAGAGATCGCATGAAGTGAGATATTCTTTCCATAAACTTCTGCCTCTCTTTTTCTGAGCAAAGAAAAGCAAATTTCCTTTAATGACATCAGTTCTGGTACACTTTCGCCTACACGTTGCTCACAGTCTTCAAGACTGCAGCTACTGACAGGACCCCAGATGGCTCTGTCCACACCCACACTGTTTGTGGGATGGCCCTGGCCCTGAGCCAGCTGGGTCTACAATGTGTCTGCAAGTCATGTTTCTTACCTTCTGTCTAGATTGGTGGCATTCTTTCTCTTTCTCTCTCTCCCTTTTTTTACATTTTAAATTTATTTTGTTTTCTGAATAGGTAATTCCATTCTCATTGTTAGCATATCAAAAGCATACAAAAGTATACAGTTAAGTTTCTCTTCTGCCCCACTCCTGTTTGCTAATTCTCAGAAACTCTGTCCACAGATGAGCTTGGTTACTACTTCTAAATGCATACACAAGCAAATACAAATGTTTATGCCACCCTTCTCTTTAGACAAAGAGAGACACAGTAACGATATTGAGCACCTTGCTTTTTTCACAGAATGATAAATAAACGAGATGGTAGCAGAAATAGTTAGTGTTCAGCAAATACATTCTCCCCTTTCAGAGGAAGCAGTCACAGCTCAAAAGCAGCTGCTAGGCCAGACTGACGTTTCCCAGCCTCTTGTGGATACAGCGATGTCCTTGGGACTGGTTCTTTCACATAGAATGTGGGTAGCAGCTATGCTCCACTTTCAGATCGAGGGTGTTAAGAAGCAGCTGTGCCTCTACTGTCCTCGGCTCCATCCCATCAGCTGGATACAGACGGTGATAATGAGATCCGAGAGAAAGGGGGTGCTGGACCCAGAGGAGAGCTGCCTGCCCACCAGGAGAGGGAGAGAGAAACTTCCATGGTCGTGATGAGCTGCAGACCTGCGGTTTGCAGCAGTCCGGTCGCCAGGAGGGAAATCATGCATAGCGGTCAGAGAGAAAGTCTTCTTCTGGCTTTTGTTTGTACAGCTGTTTACTATTCCATTGCAAAGATAAATATCATTGCTTTAGGCTGCCCCTATTTTGGATATTCAAGCCATTTCTAGACTTTGCCATTCCAAACCGTGCTGCTATGGGTAGAGTTCATGTAGCTCATTTCACCTGTGAAACATCTTTCAGAGCAATAGTTCATTTTGAAATTGATGTCAACTTCATGAGTAAAAAAAAGACAAAATCTTGTTTTAATATTTACTTTCAAAATATATGTCAAATATGGCCTATACACTACCAAAATGAATACAAAGTATATATAGATTATTCGGGCCCCTTTCTGAAGGGATTACACCCACGGTCAAAAAACCAGAAGGCAGTGTTACCCAGCCCCACCTTACTTGCTTGGAGGTCATTAACCAGTAGCCTCAACGATTTGGATTAAAAATGAATCCAGCTGGGAAGTAAAATGGCTGTGTGGTCTTTCAATACAGATGTCGTGTGTTCTATTATGAATTAGTTCATCAGCTGTCACTCAGGATCCTAATTTACCCTTACTCTACACACATTCTGAAAATACATTGGTCATGTGGCTAAAAATTAAATTAGAAGAGGGAGAGAGTGGAGCAGTGGAGCACTGCTTTGAACAGGGCGAGAAAGGTGGTGGAGCGAGCCCAGAAAGCGTGAACATCAAACAGAAGTGCTCCAAGGCACAGCGAAAAGGGCAATTTCAAGTCAGGGCAAACCCTGCATTGCTACTTGCTGGCACAACAGCATAACTGATATTTAAAGCTAGCACCCTGAGTCACTGAGGAATTATTTAAATCATGTTTTGTAAGCTATTTGAAAGCAAAAATAAGTATAATATTTTAATAAATTTTACCATGCTAAGGAGTAAGCTTTGATGTCTACTTAGAAAATATGCATGTATAAAACAGGTCATTTCCTACCAAGTCTAAGTAAATCAAGTGTGGGCAAGAGGATATCAGGTCCTGATCATTCAGAACTCTAAAATGTACAGTATTCAGTGAGCTGCTAAGCCTAGGGAGGAAAAAAAAGGTGCAAGAAAAATCGCTTTAATGGAAGAAGAATGGAATTGAGTTTCCAGTGAAAAGGCAAATGGCTTTCTGACATTTGTGTTCTTCCACGGACTCTGTTGTTGTGTGACCTGCAAAACACCCTTAAACATTCCCGCTGACTCCCATCTGAAGTACATGATGTCCCCAATGTGGACTGTGCTGGCTCATTCATCAAGAATAGTATTTAATCAGAACTGTGAGTCCAGCCAACAAGACTCATTAAAGTCATGGCAGGATAGAAGCTCAGGCTCAGAGCTGTGGCCTTATCCTTAGGCTGCTTTTCCTTTCACCTGCTAATTATTTTCATACACCTTTGACCTTCCGGCTCCTGCACTAAGCACAGGTTAAGCTTGCTAACCTCTGGGAGGCAAGACCTTGGAGGAAGCTCCACCAGCACAGTTGGTGATCAGGGCAGGTGCCCACGCTCACTGCTGAATAGCCATCCTGCTTGGCAACCCCTAGCAGCTGCGGGAGAAAAGCTACTTGGACTGAGGATGCAATAACGTTCCCCCAGCTACTCTTTATGCAAGTGCAGCATTGGGTCAGTCCTGTTTCTTTCAAGGCCATTGTCTTCTTTATTTCCTGTACACCATTATGAGAATGCAATGTTCTTCTCCACGTTGAATCCAATGTTGCTGTTTAGGATTGCATGGAAAACAGCTACCACAGCTCTCCCCATCTCCCCCAGAGGGTTACAGAGACCCTCACTGCTCTCAGTGAAGCAAGGAGACTTGGGTGCGCCTTGCTCCATAAACGACGTTATTAAAATGGCAGTAAACAAGCATGTTCTCGCCGAGTCTGTAATAGGTCCTCAAATTGTGCAAAGAAACAGATGGACTAGAACTCCTTCCTTGATCTGGAATTAACAAATACGACTTTCTGATTATGCTAATCTGAGGAGAGTTTAGCATAGAGCATATGTGTTTGGATTCCGGATATTTCTTATTTACAAGCAAAACTAAATTTAATTTCTTCTTCCCACTTTCTGAGGCCATTTTTGCAGGTTTTGAAAACTTGTTTGGGGATGTTGAGAAAGCATCCAGCTCAGAGTCTGTCTGAGTCTAGGATTAGGCCCACGTTGGTTTTGTACCATTATCAAATTGGTATAAACACACTATTGACATCTTCCCTTTAAGAAGCACATTACAGAATCAATTCTTCTGCCCCCACTCACAACTCTATTCTTTCATCCAAAACCTACACAATAATACTTTTGTCAGCCACCATACTCAATGTAAAAATAGTGGTCTTATATTTTCTCATACATTCTTTTATTCTAACATTTGTTTACTAACAAAAATGGGCTTGGACATTGTCTTCACTTTGTCATTCCAGTGTCATTTTGATCAAGAAGGGACTACCCTAAGGTGCGTGGGCTCTTATGTTTGATGCACAGTATCAATTCCCCTGAGAAAGTGGACATGTTTAAACTTTTTAACAAAAAATGCAAATTATGATAAATTATCTGTAAAGTTCTTTACTGATGGATGTCTCCTCCAAAACTTATGTTGAAATTCAATTGCCCCTGTAGCAGTAGTAAGAGATGGAACCTTTAAGACATGATTAGGTCTTAGGGCTCTGCCCTCATGAATGGATTAATGCTATTTTCATGGGAGTGGGTTCCTGATAAAAGGACTAGTTCAGCTCCCTTTTGCCTCTCTCTCTCTCTCTCTCTCTGTCTCTCTCTCTCTCTCTCATGCCCATGTGATGCCTTCCACCGAGTAATGACTCAGCAAGAAGACCCTCTCCAGCTGCCAGCACCTCGATCTTGGACTTCCCAGCCCCCAGAACCACGAGGCAGCATATTTCTGCTCATTGTAAATTACCTGGACTGTGGTCTTCTGTTATAGCAGCATAAAATGGACTCAACAGAGAGATTATTTTTCCCTATAGAGATATTTAAAATCTGCAAGAATCAAAGTTGAAAAAATAAATACATGGATAGTATTTTAATTTCTGTAATTAATTATGTAATGCATGTTTTATGAATCTCTGCCAAACTTACCATTATTTTGAAGAGTAATGCTGTAATCTCTTACTTCAACTGAAAGAAACTTTTTAAAATTGAAATTAACAAATAGTGTTATTTGATTAGCTCTTGATGGAGACAAATGAATAGATCTGGCTCTACTCTCTGCGGAATGGCAATATGCAAGATGATCCATTTGACAGAGTTGCTGACAAATTAACAGAAGTTAATACTCAAAACCAGAAATTATAATTTTATTATTCTTTTCTGTGACATTGTTATTCATGTCCATGCATTATGCCATTTATATATATATATATATATATATTTCTGAGCAATATACATTATAGTTTTGTGTATTCTAGGGTTTTCCTTAATTTATACCATACCATATGTATTCTTCCAAGACTATGTTTATTATTTAATATTGTGCTTGTGAGAGTATCTATGGTGATATATTCAGCTCTAGTTCATTTACTTTCACTACTCTATCATGTTCCAAGGCATAAATACATCTTTTTAATGCATCCTCCTGGAAGTGAATATTTAGATTATTTCCAAATTATCACAGGGGCTGTGAACATCCTTACTCATGTCTTCCTCAGTTCATACCCATGCACCTATGAGCAGAATGACTCAATCAGCAAATATACATTTTTCAAACTTTACTAGATATGCCATACTGATCTTCAAAAGGCTTGTAAAAATTTATGTTCTCACAAGTAGTGAATAAAAGTTTCCACTGCAATCCTCAATGATAGTTGTTACAAGCAGAGATTTAATTTTTGCAAATACAAGTGTAAAATGTTACACCACTTTGGTTTGATTTTCATTTCCCTGATTCCCAGTGAAATTTAACATCTTTTTGTATGTTTTTTGTGAATTCAGTTTCTAAAGCCCTTATTCTGTAAATCGCAGTGTTTCTTCACATCCTGTTAAAACAATTATATTTTCAATATTATAATTATACAAAGTGGCATTTTTAAATTCGATGACTGTTCTGCTTATTAAGGGCCAGTAACACTTAAAAATGAGAATAATTCGTTCAAGTTAATTATATGTTAATTACCAGGAAGTTAGTCATGTTGCAATTCTTCACTCAGATATTCATTGTTAGATTTACTATAAGGCTTTCATATTGGGACACACGAATAATTCCCACCAGAAAAATCTAAACGAGTTAAACATACAAAAGAATTTATGAAAAAACAAGCCCATTGCAGAGCTGTGTTCTATGAAATCCAAACTTCTTATCCTGGTCTGCAGGTCTTACTTTTCTAGCCTCATTTCCTCCCAAGCTCCTCTTCCTCATGCAGAGGAAGCTGGTCACTCCAGCTTCTCCCTCTCCCTAGAGCCTACCCAGCTCACATTGGCTTCCGAGATACTCTCCTGATGTTTCCCTCGTCCTGAAATCCTCTGCTTGGATTTTCTCAGTGACTGATTTCTCAGTCACATTAACTCCAAACTACTCAATCTCTCTCTCTCCCTCTCTCTCTTTAAATTTCTTCATAATACTTTTTCATTACCTGATATCGCCTTGTTTACTTCGCACCTTTTTATAGTCCGTTTCACCAGGTTATGAAAACACAGCTCTGAGAGACCAGGGCACCTGTATATCCCTGGTGCCTAGAGCAGCGTTGGGATGCCGGCATGCAATAAATCTGATTTGAAGGCTGGGTGAAGGTTGCGTAAGAGGCACACACTTCTCAAGTTAAATATATTAAAGTCCACACAAAGCTAGGAAAGAGCACTAGTGATGACCACAGGATTGTGATGAGGGCTTTTAAGCAGTGCAATTCAATTCAATCCACTTCCTATATGGAGGCAATGCCAGACATTGGCTTTAAGTTGAAGGTGATTCTATGGTACTGGATTAATTGAAGAGAGTTTGAATTAAAAATGTGATGAAGGTTTTTATATATGAAGAAGAAACATGTGTGAAAATGAAGCTGCCAGAACAGAATATCACCAGACTAGGAATTTCAGTGGTACCCTTATCCAATAATGATGCTTTAGTGAGAGCTGCTCAGGTGCTACCTGCAGGAGAGATAGCCAAAAGTCACAATTATTTGAATAATATTCAATTAATTATTCTGATTCAATATGGAATGTGAATGCCACAAAAAGTCTGGGAACAAAATCACCTTCAAGGCATCTTTCTATTCGTATTGCAAAGGAAACCTTGCAACACAGAGATCTGGATAGTAATCACTGGATTGGGTCTTTGAAGATATTTTTGATTGCTAAAAATGAATGAAACTAAAATTATCTGTCTTTGTCAGATGCTATAACAAATTACCATAATCTGCGTGGCTTATAAACATCAGACTTTTATTTCTTACAGTTTTAGAAGCTGGTAAGTCCAAAATCAAGGTGCCAACAGATTTGGTGTCTGTTGAGGGCCTGCTTCCTGGTTTACAGATGGTACCTTCTCACTGCATCCTCACATAGTGGAGAGGGCTGCGCTAGCTCTGTGAAATCTCTTTTGTAAGAGTATTAATCCTGCTCTGCCAAATCACATCCCAAAGGCCCCATTTTCCAATACCATCACCTTGGTGATTAAGTTTCAACATATGAAATTTGGAGGGACACAAACATTCAGACTATAGCAGTACCATTAGATGTGGATTATTTACTTAGAGGCTTTTTAGAATATGAAAAGGAGTGGCCTCTTGCATTAAATGGTACACATTAAGCATTGATAGCATGGATGTAATACTCTGTAGAATCAAACCGTATTTTTCGGTCTACTAATTCCAAAAAAAGCCTTCATAATTTAGAAAGCTATGTTTTGTCTCTTATCTTAGCAAACACTTTATTCCAGATGTGACTAATTAGTAGCATAAACAGGTTTGCTAGGGGAATGTTTATATTACTTAAGAAAAAGCATAATTAGGAAAGAAGCTACAAAGAACATAGTTCCGGGAACAGTTGAAGATTGAGTGGTATGGTATCCTGAACATCCCCTAAAGACCATTTCTGGGGATTATCTATTATTACTATTATTACTGCATTATTAGTGTTAATAGGCAAGCACTTCCATGGTGCTTATACTTTTATATAGTGATATATAATATATGTTTAATGTCACTAATAACAAATACCACATGTTTACTGACAATGAAACTGAACCTCTGATACATCAGAGGGTCAATTTTTTTCTACTTTCTTGATTAGAAGTCATGACTTTTGACTCTGAAACCTGAAATATTTTGATACAGGCTACTGAAGACCCTTGCCTGCATATATATTTTGTTGTCCATCTCAACTCATAAAAAACTAGAATCTTTCAATATTTCCTAAATTATTATTTTAAAAAGAGGACATAAAATAAATAGTTAAAATCATATCCAACTTTACCAATGCCATTCAAATATAGGGACATTCGTTTCCCATTTCTAATCAAAGAATTGCTCAGACCAAGCCTATGTTTCCTCACTGAGAGTATCCCGTTTATATTTCAGAGGCCCTCATTACATGTAATCAATTCTGTAATTGTAATCTTGTTGATAATATCTACTAGATCCAAGCGCATCTATAGGTGGAATCTAGGCAGATGCGCCAGATACATAGTCTTTGAAGCTGACTTCCTTGAGAGCTGTTTCTCTATCTCATGAACATAAATCATAGCTGATGAAATTAGTTGGGGAGATGAATGGACAAACTATTTATTAAGTGCACAATTTATTAAAAATTAATCATTCACCAAAAAAGTATTCATGACCAAACCCTAGACTGAGAACTAGCTTAGGTATATAATTAAGTAAGGCAAAATTTGTTTCTAATAAACAACTCATAAGTATTTTAGATTATACACAAAAATGACTAAAAAACAGTCCTAGGCTGGGCGCGGTGGCTCACGCTTGTAATCCCAGCACTCTGGGAGGCCGAGGCGGGCAGATCGTTTGAGCTCAGGAGTTCGAGACCAGCCTGAGCAAGAGCGAGACCCCGTCTCTACTAAATATAGAAAAAAATTAGCTGGACAACTAAAATATATAGAAAAAATTAGCCAGGCATGGTGGCGCATGCCTGTAGCTCCAGCTACTCAGGAGGCTGAGGCAGGAGGATCGCTTAATCCTAGGAGTTTGAGGTTGCTGTGAGCTAGGCTGATGCCACAGCACTCTAGCCCGGGCAACAGAGTGAGACTGTCTCAGAAAAAAACAAAACAAAACAAAAATAAAACAAAAAAACAAAACAGTCCTAGCGTGTCTCTAGCCAGGGCTGCGGTTTTGTTGTTGTTGCTTCTATTTCAAAGCCACTTTCATTTTGCATACTATGTATTCAGTAAAATTTTGAACAAACTTGCTATATTACCTCTCCTAAAATTTCAAGCTAATAAACTAAAGACATTAAGTATGTTTTTCTAGGCAATTGTGTTTTTGAAAAGAAAAAATAAAGCCAATGCAAAGAGACAATTACAGTAAAATTAAGGGAAACAGATATTATATTATTTAAATGTGCAGTTTAAAAGTACATATTGAAAGTTACAGCCCATTAATGTAAATTATTTTGCAGTGAAAATATCTAATTATCTCTTCCAGATAACAAATATAAATGTAAATGCTTCAATCTAATCATAATAACCTGCCGGGAGAGAAGCTGCACAATTAGGAGCCCAAAATATGCTCCGAAGTTGAATTGTCTGTGAAATTCACCCAGAGAGTCTCTGGTGTGCTGTTTCCAGGTGCCTCTTTTATAGAACATGAAAAGAATAAATGTATTAGGTTTTTTTGTGTTGAAATTACATTTTTATAACAGCAATTACTTAGCGCGGTAAATGATGACCATGAATTTTTTCTAATTCACAAGTATCATGGTTCTCAGTAAAATGCTTCTGCAAAAGTATGTATGTAAGTTAATTTCAAGTACTTTTTCACCCACTGATTTCATGTCAAATTTGCTAAACTTTCTATAGTTGAAGGCAAATAGACTGTTGCCAGCTTCAGATTTAAAATATGTACTGAAACAGATAGTTTTGTAATACAAATAAAATTTCTGAGACCCTTGGAGGTGTGACTCAGCCATGTTTTATTTATAGGAATTCTCAGATTAGGTGCTTGTTTATTTTTCTCCTTAGACACGTCTGAGCTCTGTTGTTGACATTACAGCAGTTAAATCTGATATCAAGAAGAACAAAGTCCTGGGTATGCAGGCATGATCTCAAAAACATCATTTGGTTATGGAAATTGAAATTGTTGATTGTTATTGAATAAGAAGGCTTAAAATAAGAGCTTCTGGGGTTTTTGGTGGTTTTTTTTCTTTTGGCAGAGGGTATTCATCACCTCAGGCAATGATCATTTCTTTGTGTTTTGTGTTAGGACATTCCATTTCCACCCTTTTGGTTACTTTAAATCATACTCTAACTTATTATTGATTATAGTCACTTTGTTGTGCTATCAAATACTGGTCATTCTATCTAACTATCTAACTATGTTTTTGCACGCATTAACCATCCCCACTTTATCCCTCCACTCCCCACTGCCCTTCCCAGCCTCTGGTAACCATCATTCTACTCTCTATCTCCATGAGATCAACTATTTTTAATCTTTAGCTTCCACATATGATTGAGAACATGAGCGATTTCTCTTTCTGCATTTGGCTTTTTTCACTTAACATAACGTTCCCCAGTTCCATCCATGTCGTTTCAAATGCCAGGATTTCATTCTTTTTATGGCTGTATGATATTCCATTGTGTGTATGTACCGCAATTTCTTTACCCATTCCTCC
Organism: Indri indri; assembly: GCA_004363605.1. NCBI lineage: Eukaryota > Metazoa > Chordata > Mammalia > Primates > Indriidae > Indri > Indri indri. The sequence continues at coordinate 2,984 of RJWJ010020232.1, read as the reverse complement.
ATTGATAGACACTTAGGTTGATTCCATATCTTGGCTATTGTGAATAGTACTGCAATAAACATGCAGATATCTTTTCAATATACTGAATTCCCTTCTTTGGGCTGAATACCTGGCAGTGGGATCTGCTGGGTCATATTTTTTTGAGGAACCTTCATACTCTTCTCCATAATGGTTTTACATTACTAATTTACATCCCTTAACAACTGTGTGGGGTGAAAGGTTTCCCTTTTCCCACATTCTCACCAACATTCATTGTTTCCTGTCTTTGATAAAAGCCATTTTAATTGGAGTGAAATGATACCTCATTGTAGTTTTGATTTGCATTTGTCTGGTAACTAATGATGTTGAGCATTTTTACATACACCTGTTGGCCATTTGTAGGTCTTCTTTTGAGAAATGTCTATTCAGATCCTTTTCCCATTTTTTAATCAAATGATTTTATTTTTTCTTATCGAGTTGTTCAAGCTCCTTATATTCTAGTTATTATATTAATCCCTATTCAGATGAGTAGTTTGCAAATATTTTCACCTCTTCTGTGGGCTGTCTCTTCCCTTTGTTGATTGTTTCCTTTGCTATGCAGAAGCTGTTTAGCTTGATGTGATCCCATTTGTTCAATTTTGCTTGGTTGCCTGTGCTTTGCAGGTATTATTCAAGAAGTCCCTGCCCAGACCAATGTCCTGAAGCATTTTCCCAATGTTTTCTTTTAGTAGTTTCATAGTTTCAGGTCTAAATTTAAGTCTTTAATCCATTTTGATTTGATTTTTGTATATGGTGAGAGATAAGGGTCTAGTTTCGTTCTTCCACACCTGGATACCCAGTTTCCCCAGCACTATTTATTGAAGAGACTGTCCTTTCCCTATGGTATGCTCTTGGCACCTTTGTCGAGGATAAGTTCACTATAGATGTGTGGATTTATTTCTGGTTACTCCATTCTGTTCCAACAGTCTATGTGTCTGTTTTTATGCCAGAATCATACTGTTTTGGTTACTACAGCTCTGTAGTATAATTTGAAGTCAGGTAATGTGATTCCTCCAGTTTTGTCCTTTTTGCTCAGGATGGCTTTGGCTATTTTGGTATTTTTTGGTTTCATATAAATTTTAGGATAATTTTTTTCTATTTCTGTGAAGACTGTCATTGGTATTTTGATGGGGATTACTTTGAATCTATATATTGCTTTGAGTGCTATGGACATTTTAATAATATTGATTCTTTCAATCCATGAGCATGGAATATCTTTCAATTTTTTTGTGTTCTCTTCAACTTCTTTCATAAATGTTTTATAGTTTTCATTATAGAGATCTTTCACTTCTTTGGTTAAGCTTATTTCTAGGTATTTTATTTTATTTGTAGCTACTGTAAATGGAATTACTTTCTTGGTTTCTTTTTCAGATTTTTTATTATTGGCATATAGAAATGCTACTGATTTTTGTATATTGATTTTTGCATCCTGCAACTTAACTGAATTTCTTTATCGGTGCTAATAGTTTTTGGTGGAGTCTTTAGATTTCTCTAGAAATAAGGTCTTATCATCTGCAAACGAGGGTAATTTGACTTCTTTCTTTCTCATTTGGATGTGCTTTATTTTTTTCTCTTGTCTGATTGCTCTAGCTAGAACTTCCAGCACTATGTTGAATAATAGTGGTAAAAAGGGCATCCTTGTCTTGTTCCAGATCATAGATGAAAAGGCTTTCAGTTTTCACCCATTCAGTATGATAGTATAATAGCTGTGGGTCTGTCATATATGGCTTTTATCATGTTGAGATAAGTTCTATACCCAGTTTTTTGAGAGTTGTTGTCATGAAGGGACATTGAATTTTATCAAATGCTTTTTCAGCATCAATTGAAATAATCATATTGTTCTTGTCCTTTGTTCTGTAGGTACGAAGTATCTCATTGATTGGTTTGTGTATATTGAACCATCTTTGTATTCCTGGGATAAATTCCACTTGACTATGATGAATAATCTTTTTGTCATGTTGTTGAATTTGGTTTTCTCATATTTTCTTGAGCATTTTTACCTCTGTGTTCACAGAGATATTTGCCTATAGTTTTCTTTTTTGTTGGTGTTGTGTCTTTGTCTGGTTTTGGTATCAGGGCAATATAGGCCTCATACAATGAGTTTGGGAGTATTCCTTCCTCTTCAACTTTTTAGAATAGTGTAAATAGAATTGGTATTAGTTCTTTTTCGAATGCTTCATTGGATTCAGCTGTGAAGCCATTGGCTCCTGGACTTTTCTTTGATGTGACAGTTTTATTCCTGCTTCTATCTCATTATTCGTTATTGTTTTATTCAGGTTTTGGATTTCTTCCTGGTTCAATCTTGGTAGTTTGTATGTGTCTAGGAATTTATCAATTTCTTCCAGATTTTCCAATTTATTAGCATATAGTTATTCATGGTAGTCTCTAATGATCCTTTGGATTTCAGCAGTGTCGGTTGTAATGTTTCCTTTTTCATCTTTGATTTTATTTATTTGGGTCTTCTCTCTTTTTCTTAGTTATTCTGGCTAAACATGTGTCTATTTTGTTTATCTTTTCTAAAATCCATGTTTTTGTTTCATTGAACTTTTGTATTTTTTCATTCAATTTCATTTATTAATATTTTATCTGATAGAAATATAGCTGATCCTGCCCTTTTCTGGTTTCTGTTTGCATGGAATATCTTTTTCCATACCTTCATTTTCTGTCTAGGTTTGCTTCTATAGGTCAAGTGGGTTTCTTGTAGACAATATATAGTTGGGTCTTTTTTTTTTTTTTTTTTATCCATTCGGTCACTCTTTTGGTTGGAGCGTCTAGTCCATTCACAGTCAATGTTATTATTGACAGGTAAGGACTTACTACTGCCATGTTATTATTTGATGCCTGCTTGTTTTGTGGTCCTCTCTTTCTTTCTTACTTCCTTTATTAAAGGTGATTTTCTCTGTTAGTGTGTTTTAATTTCTTATTTTATATTTTTTGTGTATGCATTGTAGCTTTTTGATTTGAAG
>RJWJ010020231.1:0-29338 GCA_004363605.1 Indri indri | reverse complement strand
GAAATAATGTGTTTTAAATGTTTAAAAAGCAGAAAAATGTGATTACTAAGAAATTGCTCTAAATAGTAAAAAGAGGATGTTATTTTATGTGTTAATTTCTCTAGGGGTCAATCCGTACAAATTAAAATAGTAGTTCCTCCTATTTTAATATAAAGTATAATACTTCTAATAGAAGTAATTAATTAATGATTATTTAGTGCCATGCAAACCATCCTTTTGACTCTAGAAAAAGTGAAAACTAGAGCCAAATTATAAGATGAAAATCTAAAATAAAAGTTAAAGATAATTAGGATAATATATTTATATTCAAATGTGTACATAAAGAGGCATTTTCTTCTGAAAACATAACTGATCTACTAGGGAGACGTACTTTAAAAGTGTCAAACTTTATTCTGAGGACATTCACACATAGCCTTTTAGGCTATTTAGTATGCTACAAAAAAAAAAAGAACAGGGCCTAAAAAGGGGTAATTTTACATGATATAAATTTATTTAAAATCTCAGAAATGTAATATATTTCTAAGTTACATTTTCTGCTCGGGTGTAGAAAATTCTGATTTTTAATTATACATTGACAAATTATAGTTGTATATATTTATGGGGTATAAAGCAGTGTTATATCTTTTTAATACAATGTGGAATAATTAAATCAAGCTAATTAACCTGTCACCTCAAATATTTAACATTTTTGTGATGAGAACATTTGCAATTTACTGTCTTAGGGATACTAAAATGTACAGTACTCAATTATTCACTACATTTACCATACTGTGCAATTGATCTCCAAAAAAAAAAAAAAAACCCATCAAATTTATTCCTCCTATTGGGAGGCTTTGTACCCTTTGACTATCAGATATATTTTAAATGCATCTGGCTTCCATTAAAGGACTTCTGAAGGAACCACACAGAACATTTTGATATCCATTACCTTTAGTCTTTTTAAGAAATTGTAAATAAATATATGCCCTTCTATCTTCAATTTCTAATGTGTAAAAAAAATTGTAAGTCATTTCCTCCTTCATACAGTAATAATAACCCACTCAGTTATTGGTCTAAAAATCTTCAAATATTAACTATGCATCGGCTAATAAAGGCTAACATACCTTTTCAAGTTTGCAAATACTTTTATGAAAAATTGTGAAGGAAAAATTAACAAATCAGATAAATCATGATTTCATTTGCATTTTAATATGCAGAATGTCATATTTCTAAGGCACAAGGAATAGATGCAGTTTGCTAAAGTAAAAAGTAAAAATCCCACAAGATAATGGTTTTACAATTAAAAATATTTCTCTGGCAGAATAGATAGCAATTGAAAAATGCCCAAATTTAAAGAGAATCCAGATGTGTTTTTTCTAATGGCTTTAATGAAGCAGAATTGAATCAAAGACTTCATAATACCAGACAAACAACTTGGCCTTTTTTTTTTTTCACTGACTCCACCAATTGTTTTGGCTTCCACTAGAAGCAGCTTCAATTAAAGATAACAGTGGTTTGGCCTGAATGAAGACTAAAAGCCAGGGACTCTAATGTAAGTTCTGAAACACTCAGAAAACAAACAAGGTAGTTCTTAAGATATATTTCATAGGAGAAGTCTGAGTTGTTCTTAAGAAATTAAAGCTAGTTGGAGAGAGCCGAAAATGTTATTATAACTGCATTTCAAATGTTAAAGCCTTAACTCCAAGACATAGGTATCAGACCTCGTCTTGAAAGCAAATGGAAACCTGAGCAAACATCTGTTGAATCGGGTCAGTGCAGACAGAAGGCACTTTAGAAAAATCCCTAAAGTTTGCCTCAACTGCCCTGATGTGGCCATGTGGTTGATGCAATTCCATTTGGCTTGCCTAGGTAGAAATATCCACAAAAAGAACAACCCTTTTTAATATTTATCCAAAAAAGAAATTCAGGTCTTTATTCAAGCCAGAATGTGTAAAAGCACTATCAATGACACTCACACCTTTCCCAAAGAGAAAGATATAGATGAGTATTTCAAAAAGTGTTTTTGTAGGAAAAGAATAACCATGGTCCTAGAAAACTACTTTGAGATTTAAAAAAAATGATTACTGTTTACTGTTTCACAGATGTTTAATATTTCAGTTAAATTTGCTTCTCTCACGCGCTCTGATTTAATTTAATCACATGCTATTGAATATAAGAAATATAAATTCTGTAGATTAACAGGACTAAATACTGTTTCTATAATCACCTCTGCTATTTGGAAACACTGACTATTGTTCTTGCTCATGCAAGAATCATAAAAAAAATTGGCAAGTTGGATTCGGACCCATTTACTATGCAGTGTATGCAGAAGCTCTTACGGAAAACAAAGCACATAACAGAAACAAGATAGAATTTATTAAAAGTATTATTAAAGCATGACAGCCTGGCAAATTCACTCTCCAAGGAGAAATGAGACCTAGCCACACATATAGGTTCTGAGGGGTGGAAAAAAAGTAGTAACGACAATAGTAACGACAAACAAAAATCCTGCCATTTAGAAAAATGAATCTTTCCATATCGCAAAAATCCTTCTACATGGACTGTGATCCTCTGAAACGTTAATATATTTAGAGATAGGGTACATGGCATAGCCCAGCCACTTAGCGTAAGCTTAACATACATCTGTCGAAAGAATAATTGGTGAAAAAAAACAAGAAGTCTGTGCTCCCTTTTTAATTCTAATTTTAGCTCTGGGTAAGAAATCAACAAACACCACCTGAATTAAATTTGTCACTTTCACAATATCATACAGTTTTATAAATCTGCAAATCGTAATAACAAAACATTTCATCATCTCTGAATTTCAACCCCTCCAGTCAGGGATGATGTCAGTCACAAAGGGACCAACCTAAAAATAGACTCTGGTGAGTGAGAGGACTGTAGCTTGCCTGCCTCTGTCAGCTCCTCTTGCCAGCAGTGAATGGAAAACTCAGGTGATGTCTCACTGTGTGTAGACATTTCCCCTTAAGCAAATAAATGTAACAGCCAAAGCATAGCTTCGGTAGCTTAAGGATTAATGGAAGAAGCATTTTTAAAGTTCGTAAATCAACCACTTTGCCTCGGAACAGAAATAAGGATGCTGTCCTTTACAAACAACATGTTTGTAAAGCAAACAAGAGTCAAAACTGCCCTTAATTTTCTTGATTCAATTCCTGATAACAACAGTTGCATCAGAGCAGATTTTTGCTATTATACTCCCAGGTCATTCCACACTAGAATTGTTTCTACACAGTAATAAAGCATCTGGGTGAAAAATAGAAAAAAACACAACTAATCATCCAGCTGTTTCTAAAATCCCAGCTGTTCAGTAATAGGCAAAAAATAGCATAATAACAGAAGATAACAGACTTTCATTGCAGGTGATTGTGGAAGCTTTCTGGGTATGCACTGGCATGACCTGATTTATAAAATGGAAAGACATCTACCTGAATCACACGAAAAAAGCTCTCTCCCTGAGAAATCTGCAAACAGAGGATTGCAGAAGCCTCCCTAATCTGGGCTTTTGTCAAAGCAAAAGTAAGTAGGATGAGGTGGGGTGGAGGGAAAGCAGGAAAGCCAAGCATTTTACATGTCTATCTCTGCGGTTAAAGAAATAAAAACCTTAATAACTGGGGGGAAATACTGGAAAGAGGAACTAATGAGATCAATGGATATTTTACTTTGAACTCAGTTTATATTTGATATGAACTTCTATTAAACTCTTCTACTTCGAATTTCCTTCCCAAATCCTTTCAGGGATGCAACACAAATTTTAAAAGTCACGAGACTTTTCTCATCTCTCTTGCAAAGCTGGTAACACAACTACAGTTTTTTATAACTGAAATGAGGGAAAGAAAATGCTTCCAGCATATAATTTTCAGCTTGTTTTAGTAGTGACAGCAGGATTTACCCCCTGCTAGACTAGACTGATCCCTAACAGGGATACTGTGGACATACAAAAACGAAATGGTGATTCCTGAACAGAATCTCTCCCATCCAAAGATTCTACTCAGTCTCTTGAGTGAGTAAAAATAGTCTAATGTCACAAGATGATTCACACCTTAAAATACTGTATGTTGCTTCATCCTTATCTATCTAATCTAACCCTTGCAGTCTCCACTGTTTCTCACACTGTCTTGAAACCTGTGAAGTATGTGGATTCTAGTAGTGAAGTGACACCTCTTCTCTCAGTGCATGAAAAGCTGCAGCAGCTAAATCAGCAAGGAGCATATGATGGCAGAGTTCTAATGAGGTTGCACAAATTTTATGACTTCTCCACTCCTCTAAGAGTTGCACACCAGCAATAATCAACATAAACACATCGTTCAGCTCTGTGTTAGTGACATTCATTCCCAGGGCTTCTACTGGTTGCTTAATTCTCTCTTCGTTTTAATGCACTACAACGATGGCATTCTACATTAGAATAAGGGAGAGAATTCTCACCCTTTAAAATAGAAGTACCCAAGTGGTAATCTCCTAAAGATGTGAAAGAGTCCCTTACGCTGAAGGGAAAGGTGAGTTTTATCCTTATTGAGAGATACAGCTTTAATTCTCAGCAGCAGTTCTATGCTTTGTGTATGAAAGCCCTCAAAGACTAAGGGCAAAGGGAATCAGGATTTTGGTACATACACACACATATGCCAACTCTAAGGGATCAATTTACTCTCCTGCATTCTCTGGGTTAACAAAAATTAATAGCATTATCAAATGAAGCAGTTTTTAGACTGATCTATCTACGTTTACCATCAAATTAATGGCTTCATTTAGGCATAACTCCTTGCCCCTTGCCTACCTCCCTCCCACTCCTACTAGTTCCCAGTTGGCTCTGATCCTGCTGTATCTTGTTGCTACTCCAAGAAAAAAGCAGTTTGCTAACTTCCCATTGGCTGGATCAGATCTGGAGGACATGGGTCAAGAGCTCTGAGAACACTTCTAAGAACTCGGAAGGAAAACCCATCCCTAACATTCTTACTTTATAGTTCAGATTCTAACATGCTATACGGGGATTTCCCTGTGTTGTAATTCACGTACACTGAAATCAGCTTTTAAATTGCTCAAAAGCAAATGTTGCAAAAAAGATTATCAAACCATCTTGTCATCCTCTAATCAGTTTGCACCCAAGCCCTTCACTTGGTTTACTAGAAGATGTAATATTTGTATGAAATCCACCAATTTAAATACAAATGTAGAAAATTCATAAGAAAGACAAATAGAGATTCCATTATCCTCTCAAGAAAAGTGAATAAATGAATCATTATTTATTGGATAAATCTTTCTCCAAATAAATATTGTAATCTTCAACTCTCATATTAATTTCTTAAAATATTTCACTTGAGATACTCCTAATAAAATAGTACACTTATAATTCCTTATTTTTTTAATCAAAAGTCATTTTCATAGTAGGTAAATCATCCTAAAATTAAAATCTTGCCCCAACAGGAATGCCAACAAGCGCACCAACTAGGAATGGCAGGTAAATAAATAAATAAACATCCTAATGCATTCCCTAGAGATTCCATCACCTCTTGATAGATTTCAGTCCAATGGGATCTTCATTATTTCCTATTCTGCCTCATAGCAAATGAAAGCCTCATTTGGATTATGATCCCTACCAATCGCGAGGAGGAAAATAGACTCACTCAAGTGCTATCAGCACCATTAGTGTTCTTTGGGAAAAATCATCATTCCATTCAGGTACAAGTGTATTAAGTTTATAAATAGAACTTACTGCACCCTCCATGTTAACTAATGTGACTACTATCATGGACAGAGTTCAGATAATAATGCCCTGTTCTCCCAGAGAGATGGTATTTTCCAACTAGGTATTGTTTTTTTACGCGAGCGCCCTCAGAGGCTAAAAGAGATATTGGAACATTCACCAAAACCAACAATAACCTGAAACTTTTTAATGCTGTAATTGAACCTGAGAGAATTAAGGAAGTCACATCAAACAACAGCTACGACAAAAATACAGAAAAATAATGGCTTTTGGTAAGTCTATTTCTAGAGAGCACAAAGTAGAGCTGCATGTCATATAGTCTGCTTTCCATGCTGTATGCATCCTTTATGCAATGGAAGTATAGTACATGAAAAATAAAATAAAATAAACATATTACAATGTTCCATAAAGCATAAAAATGAATTCCTTCTCCTGGGAATGAAACTCTCTATATACCCTTACCCCATGGAATGTCTCAGAGCTTAGCCATAGTAATATTGTGGTTATAAGGCACAAAAATCCATACTAAAGTGTAAAGAAAGGCTTTTTAATCCTCAAGTCTTACCATTTCTTCAAACACACGCATTTGCCTACTAATGAGAATTATACACTTTCACTTCACTCCAAGAAGTCTCTTTCAATATCTCAGACCATTCATTTTCCTTATATATCTTTTGCCAGAATAAAGGCAGAACATAAAATATATAATATATGTAAATACATGACTATATTACATATTAATATGATTATTTTGAAATAAATATAATTCTTTGGCTCAGAACTGGCACAGCTTTAGTTGATATCCACAGGGACTATTTATTTAAATGCTTTGACTGATGTAAGAGGTGACTGGCCCCTCGATAGCCAATAGCTTAAGAAGCTGTAGATAAAAATCCCTTCATGCTCTTCAACTTTGAAAATAGCCCTTGGTCTACAGAATCATGAGTAAACAATCCAAGTACATTTCCATATAATGCCAATAACTGGGATAAAACATCATGTTTTCCACATTTACTAGTTATTCTTAATAATTACTGTGAAAACCCCTGCTAAGGTGAGTCAGCATCATTTTCACAGAGAATGTTGTGTATTTGTTGAATAGCTTATTTCTGTTTTATGTCGTCCCTCACAATAGTTACCTCCTGGTTACCTCTGCTAACAGCGAAGGAGCCATGACAATGGCTACCAACAAATCCTTCATATTTAGTTCTAATGTATGTGATAGATTGAACAACAGACTTGGCTTCTCAGTTAGGTTTTGCTTGGCTTTCTGGTTCTGGTGTTTTTGTTGTTTATTTGCACTGTATTGTTTTATCTTTTTATGATTTTGCCTTTTCTGGACTGGCTGTTGAACCCCAGGAGAAAATGGGGTTCTGAGTCTGAGTAAAGCCAGGCTCAGATGCAAAACCAGGTATAGATAATCTACAAAACAGATCATTTGCAGGTCAGGAAGCAAGAGTTGACTATCTGTGGATCAACCACCAAAATCATTTAGCCCCTGGTACTCTGAATACAAATTCACCTTCCAAGACACCAATGACAACAAATGGATCAAAAATTTAACTTTAGGTCAGCAACACCACAGCCAGTGAATCTAGGAATATGCTTTCCAGGATGATAGCAAGACTCCATATTTAGCACATTATTTTCCTTAGACATCTATTCTGGTCCCACAGGCCTAAATGGAGGATGCTTGAGTCTCACTTAGAGCCACAGCTCATTAAATATGTGCCACGCTTTTCAAAGCAACCAACTCATGCCCTGGGATTAATATATTCATCCATAAATAAGGTGACCATATTTTCTAAACCTCAAATTGGGCCATATGGTCTGATATATATTAGCATACTTTTACGAAGAAGATACTGTGAGAAATTGGGACTGCTATGGAAACAAAACCAAGCCAGAAATAAAACTCGTATCACAGTCCTAATCTTAATTTACTTTTCAGAAGTACATATTCCCATTTACTGCAAAAATAGCTCTGCTTCCTTCAATCTTGAACACAAACTATACTCCATCAACCTTCTTTCAGAAAGGAATACTGATTTCCATACTAGAACGTAGGATTGCCTTCTAACGTGCAGTGGCTACATTGGTCTGGAAGATCCTGTGCTCACAGTCAAGATTCTTTTCAGGCAGGAAAACCAAGAGGTACCTTTTGTCCACATCAAATGTCCCTTGCAGAATTCAGAATGACTTTTGGGTCAAGAAGATTTCCTGGAACAGGCCCTTTTGTCACTGAATGACACCCCGTAATCATTCTAAACTGTATCAATTAAAAAAAACACACATAAAGAGGGATATTACACTCTGCTTCCTGCACATGAGCACATCACCACAGGTTCACTTAAAAATGTAAACTGAATCTAGGTGTATTTCCCACTTTACCTAGTACTAGCCGCAATGTTAGTGCTAAAGATGCATCAAAATCCTGGAAATTAACAACAGCGGAGAACACCATTTCTGTTTGAAGGTAGAGGTGCTACTGTTTGTGATTCTAATGCAATTAAAAATAATTTTCCATTGGTTAATGCTGACTTTTTAAAAATGGGAAAATATATATCTTAGTCTAGAGTATTTACCTTAGGTGTTTGTTATTCACATATTGGGTGCTATTTCAACACGTGCTGAATGAAAAGATTTTCACAAAGCTTCACTGATCCTGTTTAAAACAAATATGACAAGGAAAGCAGTAGCACTTGTGAAATGCTACAAGTGTCTAAGCATAAAATAAGTGCCCCAGGATAGGCTGGAATACTGTCTACTGAGAAGGCTGCACCATAACAAAGCAAGACATCAAAATGTTTACTTACCAACTTAGCAACTGGGGACTGAGGAGTTATTTTTCATGAAATGAATCCCTTCCCTTTATAAGTTGTTAGAATAAACAGCTTCAAGATACATCCTATTCATTCAGCTTAGTTTATGTTCTAAATAACTCAAACTCGAACTCCTGGTTCTACAGTTAACCTGACAGTGAGACTTTTAAACTATGTTTGCTCTTGTTACTTAAATATAAAATCAAGGCTAGTACAACTTGAGGGGTACTGAGAACATACGAAGCTAGTCTAATGCTTCCTTCAACTTCGCAGCGAATTTTGGTACTGAAAGGGACCAGATGATAATGTAGCCCAATATCCTGGTTTACACTAAAAAAAAAAGAATGCCGATATTCAAGGAGATGAAATAAATGATTTGCCCACATTTCACAAGCCAGTGCTCTTGACTCCCTAGACCACCTGTCATTCCTCTAGCACCCACCAGCTCCCTTTCACAGAAATTAAAAATATATATTTATTTTTCCTCTCTTCCCCATAACTGTTATGCATAACTGTTTCCTTTTCAAGCACTTGCAAGACAGAACAATGCATCCACCCTTGAAAAGACTCTGATTAGGATGACCCTCAAATAATGTGCTTTTGGTAACATGTATTATCATCTGAAAAGCAACAAAAGGATCCCAGATCCCCAAAATTCAGATGTCTTAAGGGCATCACTTCTCTTTTATCTTACAACCAAATATGTATGGTGGTCTCTAAGAAGATACAGTTTCCTAAATTAGTTACAAATAGCCCCTGGAAGCATATTCCTCTGTATAAAATTTTCACAAATGGTTCTAAAGCAATTTTCCTAGCTTTGACTTGGAAAAGTGCTATAAATCCACAGCTGCACTGGATGTCCTACCTTCACAAGTTCTCTGTAAGAGAAGTGTTCCACACAGAATTGTCCCTATACAAGTCTTGGGGGCTTAAAAGCTTCCTTCTCAGTGTAGGATCATGATCCAGACACTCTAAAATAAATGCATCTTGCAGGGGAAAAAAACCTGAGTTCAGAAATACTCTACTAATACTCACTTTGAAAATTCATGACTGTCACTTCTTGAACTTCTTATCCTAAAAAAGCCATGTGAAATAAAGGCAAGCCCTAGGATCCCCAAATGACTATATTTCCTGAATTCTCAGAATTATGAATATAATATATATCATCAATTTAATTGTATATATAACTTTTCAGATTTAAAAAAAGTGGTATCATAGAAACAATGAAATACAGTACACTTCCCTTCCAAACATAGTCAAATCATTGCTATTGCTATTATGGGAAGTTCAATAAACATCTTACGCTACATAGCCCTTAAATTATATTAAAATATAATCTTACCTAGTTGGCTATATCATAAGATATACGGTACCTTGTTCAGAGTCAAGTTTTCATTCCATGACATGCCTAGATCTATTGATAGACTATCCTGTGTCTGTACATCAACTTCTTGTAAAGACCTCAAAGTTAAAGAAATTGCCCATGATTTTTACAATACCTTACTAAAGTAGATGTATGCTCATGGGTTCTTAATACCCTTTTCGCCCAGAAAAAGATTAAACAATTTAGACATAATATCATGCATTTCTATGGAACCCAACATATCAGAGTTTTTGCATGTTCTCATTTGTTTTGCATGACTCTGTAAAGTAACATGCTTTCTGTGTTCTCTTTTTCACTAATCAAGAAATGTAGGTGCTGCCGAGGTGTTAAGTGCCTTTTCCAAATGAACGGTAACAAGACCAAATAGCCTTACCCCCAGTCTAATGTTTGCTATATTTTTGCCCCAAATCCAAAATGTTAAAATGCCATCTTTTAAATCTTATTATAAGATGGCATTTTCCTGTTTTGTCACTCTCTATTGTCCACTATTGATCTTTGTTCTTTGGTCTTCATATTAAAAAAAAAAAAAAAAAGAAAAAAAAAAAAAAGCCCCTGCTTGCTGCTTTTTGTTCTCCAAATGGTGTTCTAGAAAAGTGTTTCGGTACAAGTCGTGGGGAAAGGGTGGAAATAAGGGTATAGCTTTACTTTTAACCCTAATGTTGGATTTACTTTGAATTTCAAATAACATTAAAGGAGAGGTAAGATTTATATAATTACCAAATGATGGCTTGGGCTAAAAAGAAAAAAAGAAAAACTTGAGAAAGTCTATTCTAGGTCATTTTGTTTGTTTGTTTGTTTTTGGTTCGTAGTTGTCAGAGTTCATTATGTGCAGAAATAGTCTATGCATACTTTTTTTCCAGAACTCAGGACAATCATTTTATAAAGAACAGAAGTAAAAACACTGGAGAATAAGTCTTCTTATGTATTCTGAGTTTTCTAACCTATATCTCATTATGAATTAACAGTGCAAGGCCAATCACTTAGTTGTTACCTTACATTCTAGAACATCTTGCCAGGAGTTAAATGCAGTTATATGTGTCAGAAATTCTTCTAATAAAGATGATAACAGATAGTGATATTGAAACCAACTGTTTTGACACAATTCTTCCTTATATCCATTTAGCAAATAGAATGCTAAAATCTGAGGTGAATCCCCATATTCTGCTCTTAAGTAGCTGCATAAAAAAAAACTTAATAAATCTAGCATGATTTATGTTGCACATTTAATAGAAAAATCTTAAGCCATAATCACTGTAGCTGCTGGGCATCTTATTTCTTCAAAATCTTTCAGTGCATGCATTAACTTTGGTTAAATTATTCTGGAGTTAAAAGGCAGAAGAATACTTAAAATAGTATGGTTTCAAAAGCATCATTTTAACAGACCAATTTCAAAAGATTCAGGTGCTAACTTTGACTTCATAGTCCCTTTGTAGATCAGTTATTTAGATTTTAAAAGAAGAGAGAATCATGTGCTGTTATCTGCGTGGCCATTAGTCTCACACAATGAAAAGAAGAGAACAATAAAATAAGACTAAAAAAATCGTTCTTCCAATGATTGTCATTGAACTGTTACATTAGTAAACATTCACAGTATGAAGTCTCTTTCGATCTCCAGCATATAAAGTAGTGCAAAGGAAAAAAAAAAAAATCCAGTCCTGTTACCTGCAAACAATATTTGCTACATTTTCTCTGACTTCATTTCTTCCATAATGTTAGACATTTGCTGTCAAATCTTCCCAAAATTAATAATAAAATATAATCAATTTCTAAAGACTTGCAGCCTTTTTAAAAGTTAATTTCCAGTTAAAAATAAACTTTAATTAAATCCAAGATAAAATTGTGACCTATATTCTATTAAATAATTTACTTTCTTTTTTTCTACACAGTAATTCTTACAATTTTTAAAAAACAACTACAGAATCCAAAGACATATGAGATGCTCTTAAAGCACTGATAAATGACTGCTCAAATTCATTAGTTCTTACATAGTAAATACTTCAAAATGCCAACTTTTCCCATCACTGCACAATTACTAACAACGTTGACAATTTACTTACACATACACACACGCACGCACACACATTCTCTCCGTGGAACCATCATTACTGTTAACATCTTTTCCAGTTAATGTGCAAAATTCTTGCATTCTAATAAAAAATATAAAGATAGATTTGCTCCTATATAAGCCTCCCTCTTCTCCAAGATGTATCATTTATTTGATATGTAATACAAGTTTAGTAACAATTATGCCATGTATAACCATTAAGTGGCGTACTACTGTATGCATTGGACTCATTTGCATATTTCATTTTCATAACTGCACTCTCTATGCATAAATACATTTGGAGATGCTTGGGGGGCGGGTGCCGTGGCAGGTGGAGAAAGCAATTCACACATCGGTCTCCACAGCCTTTGCGTTGGAACAGTTGTTTTTGTCTGTCTCACTGTCATCCCCCTTTCCCTGACACTTCTCCTCCTTTGCACATAGAGATTCCTTAACTCCTTCTTCCATCTCTAGATACTCTGACTTGTCCCCCAGGGAAGAAGAAGTGGAGCTCCGAAATTTCTTGAGCAAATTAGAAGGGAGGTATGGGCAACTGACTGCATTCTGTGTCAGCTGTGTCTGTTCCTCATTTTCAGTCTCTCTGTGGTAGAAATAGTTAAAGTTAGAGACAATCACTGGCACTGGCAAAGCAATGGTTAAGACACCCGCAATGGCACACAGGGACCCCACGATCTTGCCCCCCACAGTGATGGGCTTCATGTCCCCATAGCCCACAGTTGTCATGGTCACCACAGCCCACCAAAATGCATCTGGGATGCTTTGGAAATGGGTAGTAGGTTCATCCGCCTCTGCGAAGTACACGGCGCTGGAAAAGAGGATGACCCCAATGAAAAGGAAGAAGATTAGGAGGCCCAGTTCCCGCATGCTGGCTCTGAGGGTGTGGCCCAGGATCTGAAGTCCCTTGGAGTGCCTGGAGAGTTTGAAGATCCGGAACACTCGGACCAGTCGAATGATCCTGAGGATGGCAAAGGACATGGCCTGCTGCTGCTGACCACTGCCACCCCCCTGCTGCTGGGCCAGGTCGGTGCCCAGCGTGATGAAGTAAGGCAAAATGGAGACAATGTCAATGATGTTCATGATGTTTTTGAAGAAGAGCGCTTGGCTGGGACACGCAAAGCAGCGAACTACAAACTCAAAGGAAAACCATACAATACAGACTGTCTCCACGATGAAGAAGGGGTCATTGAATATCGTGTGCCCTGAGTTCTCCAGGTGGGGAGCTGAGGTGTCATTCAACAACCCACTGTGCCCACCGGCACTCAGTGCCATGATGAGATCCCTGTCGTCCCTAAACTCAGGCAAGGTTTCCAGGCAAAAGATGACAATGGAGATTAAGATGACCAGGACGGACACGATGGCTATGCCCCTTGCAGGACTGGAGCTCTCTGGATATTCAAAGAGAAGCCAAATCTGCTTTTTAAATTCATTCTCTGGCAGAGCCCTGTCCTCCTCCTCTCTCACAAAGCCCTCATCCTCCCGAAACTTGAGCAGGGCCTCCTCCCCCAACTGATAAAACTTCACCTCCTCAGTGAAGATGTCAAAGGGGACGTTGACAGGCCTCTTCAGGCGGCCTCCTGATTGGTAATAATACAAGATGGCATCAAAGCTGGGCCGGTTCCTGTCAAAAAAATACTCATTGCGCAAAGGGTCAAAGTACTGAGTCCTCTTCTCAGGGTCCCCCAACAAAGTCTCTGGAAACTGGGCCAGAGTTTTCATCTGGGTCTCAAAGCGTAGGCCTGACACATTTATAACCACACGTTCACAGCAGTCACTGTAGCGGACTGAACTGTAGCCACCACCACCCCCATCATCCTGAGGCAGCAGGTCTGTGTAGGAACATTCATCACCATGGTCATCTTCACTATAGTAAAACCTTCCCTCCTCTTCCTCCTCCTCCTCCTCCTCCTCATCCTCCTCTTCCTCACTCAGCTCCCTCAGGATCTTCTCCTCAGAGCCACTGGGCATCAGGTCAGAGCAATGAGGGAAGCTGCTCTGCCGGTGGTGGGATTTCTTCTTTTCAGGCCGCTGTCGCCTCCTCCTCCGACTACCCCGGCTGCTCTGAGGGTCGTGGGAGCTGCAGGCCCCACGGGACTGGTGGTGGTGGTGGGAGCCCCCACCAGAACTCCCGCTGCCTTCGACAGCGGCTGTGGCCGCTGCAACAGCAGCTGCCGCAGCTGCCCGTGAGTGAGCCAGCCTCTCCCGCTCCCGGGCCCGGGCCTGGGCTGCATAACCATAAGGCATGTGACTGTTGCACCCTGAGCTTTCTGCACTCACCATTGCAACCTCCATGGTGGTAGTTTTTGGAAATGGCTGGTTCCAGTTGTAGAAGAAGAAAGAAAAATAGGGCAGCTTCTTTTCTCACCAAATTAAGGTAAGTTTGGAACCCTTAAGCAGATTGCTTGGAAGACTAAGGATATTTTCAGTCCAACTTTGCATTTTCTGTTTTTAAATCAGCACACCCCATGCTCTCTCTTCTCAGGGATTCAACATTGCTCTCCAGAGATAAACAGCCTAGCACTCTCAAGCCCAAGTCAGAAAACGCTGGGGTCTGCCAGACACCTATGTTTTGGAGTAGGTGTTGAAATTTGTCTGGGATGTAGCTGGTGATGATGCTGCAAGATTCAAAGGCAGCCAGTGTCTGACAGCCAGCAGTTGTGCCTAGAAAATGAAATATATTTTTTTGCCATGGAAATTCGCCAAAGCTGAGTCCATTAAATTGAAATAAAATGCAAATATGCCTTTAGTCTTAGCACTTGCCTTCTAGAGACGGCTTGACCCATGTTAAGATGTGGCTTGAAGTATGTATAGCCATTGCTGCTCAAAGTCTATCAGGATGATTCTGCAGTCCTCTCAAAGGCTTCCTGGACCCAGGGGTAATGCCAAGCTACAGACAAAGGCAAAAACCCTGGGAGGTAAAGAAGGTGCTAGATGAGGTGTCAGCAGAAGCAAAACCAGCTCTGAAGTCTCCATAGAAATCAAGGAAATGCAGAGCATCCTTCGGCTAAAACCATGCAGAAGAAGCACTTCACCTGAAAAAGGATTGAAAACAAGCACAGGAGAAAAATAAAAAGAGGAAACAAATCATAACAAGCAAACTGAGCATTTTATTTCACATACACTTCCTTCTCTTTTCTTTAAGCAAATCATACAACACACCAAGCAACCACACATTTTCAAGAGTATGGGGCAGGCTATTCTTAAATCTCCCTCTCATTAAACATCCTTCTTTGCTTCTTCTTGGGTTATTATTTCAGCTCAGTTTACTTTCATGGCAATTCAATTAATTTTCCTCTCTCCACTCTTGGTGTATATGGGCCTTGTTCCTATCTTCCCCTTCAACAATGTCAGCTCTTAAGCCTCTCTGTCACTGTCTTCATTCCACAATAATACTGCTGTGACTTCATAGCTGCTTCCATCATTCATTTACCTCAAGGCATTTTTTAAAAAATTTTCTCTCGTAAAAGGTTTCTGAATTAAGCGCCCTTCCGCCCCTCTCTGTCTTAACTCAGGATTGGGGAAGTCAGAAAGAACAGGGTTTTGTTGTTGTTGTTGTTTTTGTTGTTGCTTTTTTAAATGTAGAATCCACTACTTGAATGAGCTCCAAACACTTTGTCTACAAAGTGTAGATAATTCAACTTCCCCCTTCCCATGGTTGTAAGTATTAAATGAGATAATGGGTGTTACACAAAATGAATGGCAGTAAACACTGGCTGTGATGCATAACATGACAGTACCCCACATTTTTCTTGTCTATCTACGCCGCCCCAAATGTTTATGCCCTTATGCCACTGTCTGAAGTAGGGGAAAGACGGAACATGAGGACATTCAGGACATTCTGAGACTCACCGATGGCGTGTATTAAGTTCGCATTGCCTGACTCCCTGAAGCACGTCCCTATTCCTTTTCTGTTCCCCAGATTCCTGAACACTCCCAACCACCTACAGCCTAGTTCCCACGTCTCTAATAATCATCTTCTCTCCTTGCAGTTCCTCCATGTCCACTCAATCATTCCTCCTACACTCAAGGGACTATCTTCTTATTTTTTAAGTCCCAGTTGGTGTGAACTTCATTCTCAGCCTATCATGTTTCCTCCCCCCACCCCCATTTAATCCATATTTCCCATACCTTTCCCTCTCTTCTCTCTTTCTCTCTCTCTTTCTTTCTCTTTCTGCACCTTTATTTCCTATCCCCCACTTCCTGATCACGTGTCCCTTGCAGCCCCAATCTATTCCCACTGTCACCTGGTATTTCTGACCCTTCCTTCCCCTTAGTCTGCTCTCCCAAGGTCCAGCTAATTCATGTCCTCAGCCAGGACCTATAAAAGCCCCTACCCCAATCTCCTGTCTCCTCTTGCTTCTTCCATTTACTCTGTCCAACAGGACTTCTAAGAATGCGAGGAGTGACCCAGAGAATTGGAGAGGATGATGACAGTCAGAATTCAGGGCATCTACCAGCTTCTATTACTGGAAGCACTTGGAAAGCATAAGAGAAATGGCTTTCTGAAGCCATTAACAGGATTCAGCTCTTGACCACCTGCTGCTCCTTGCTGATCGTGTCAGCCTAGCAGCCTTAACACAGTGAATTTTATGAAGTGACAAGCATGGATGTGGCAAACAGAAGACTTCCCAGTCACACACCCCTTCCCAATCATACACATTCTCCTACATTCTCCTAGGGTAAGAGGGGAGTTGATGGAGACACAAACTCCAGAAAATACACCTCTGATGGTATCTCACATGACATCCCCCTTCCTTTGCCTGACTCCTAAGATTATTTCACAGTCTGAAATGTTTACCCTCAGGGCATCCCCACATCCCTACTTACAAAACCGTCCTGTGGTTACATTCACTGTGGAGTATCAGGCCAACAACATCCTTTAAAGATTTGCGCAGGCCCAACAGCCTGAGAGTTTGCTCAGTTCCTCCCCTAACTCCCCCCAAACAGTTATAATACACTATTTAAATAAAGCCCCAGTGTAGCCCAAGTGCCTGTACATTTGAACACTATGTATACCCTGCCTCACTGACTCCCAGAAGGACAAGAATTAGAGGGTCTTCCAATTCACCCATCAACTCCACAGGAGATCTAGACCTGCCCTCTTTCTGCTCTACACCAGATAAATTCGCATTTATTTATTTAGGTTTGTTAGTTTTTGTTTATCTAACTCCCTCCTCCACCCTACAAAAAGCAAATTAATTTATTTTAATTGACCACCAGTTACCTCACTCTCCCTGATCAAGAAAGAAAGAAATTAAATGAAACGAACAAAAAAGAAGCAAAAAAGAAAAAAAAAAATCATTTCTCCCAGCAAACCAAACTGGTTTAAAAATTTCTCTTCCTTCTCAAGGTATTCATATTAGGAGAACCTACTCAAGGCGATTCTCAGGAGCCTTTATGGGAGAGACCTTTGCGGGAGAATTCCCCGTGCTCTTTAATACTAGTAAACTAACAGGATTTTGCAGACTATTCCCCAATCGCTGCACCCCCAAACAACAGCCAAGCATGCCGCCCCTCCTCCTCTCACCCCCCAGCAACGAGGCTGTTTTCATGTCTCAGTGCTAATTTCTGCAACTGTGTTAGGGTGGTACCTGAACCTTATCAGAGAGAGAGAGAGAGAGAGAGAGAGAGAGAGAGAGAGAGAGAGAGAGAGAGAGAGAGAGAGAGAAATTGAGATAGAGAAGGAATCAGAAAGGCCAACACCGTGAGAAACATACACTTCATCGCACGCCATTTACACAGCCCCTATGTGTTGCTCGAATGCTTGGAAAATGCACGCAAATCCAAATGCTGGGAGAAGCAGCAATTCAGAACCGTTCACCAGCTGTTCCCAAAGGAACGGAACCTGTGAGGCTGGGACGAGGCAAAACGATGCTAAATCTTAGCCCCACCTCGTTGGGAAACGACATCTTTAATCGCGCCCTCGCCTCCAAACCTGGGTTCCCGCTCGAGCACCTTAAGCAGAGCGCACTCACCCCATCCCCGGGGTTGGGAAAATAACAACTGTTGGCCCCCCGGAGCGCCGCGCAGCATCCGCACCTCCCTGCTCCCACCTCCTGGTTTATTTTTAACCGCCTTCCATTCATGCCCTTCTGTTCCATTCCCGATATTATTTACCCCTCAAATGTCCACTGTTTCTTCTTAACAGCCAAAAGAGGCGGGTGGAGGAGGAAAGATAAGAAAGGTATCATACTTACCGTTCCCCGGCGGGGTGAAATACAAAAATAAAGAAAATTCCCCTGGCTGGTTTGTTTTTCCCCCCTCAAGCTTCAACAGCTGGAGGAGGGGAAGAATGATCTTGGGTGTGGGGGGAGTGGTAAAAGGAATCAGTCGGCTTTGGCAGGTGAAGGCTCCAAAATATCCACGGAACAAGTTCTGTTGCCTGGCCAGGGGGGCACAGAGTCCTCGCTGCTGGAGCCTGGGGGTGGGGACGGGGCTGCCCCAGAGAAGACCCCCAGGACTCCTGGTTCCTCTGGAGTTCAGCACAGGCAGGCTCGCCTGGGAAAGGAAGTCGAGGTTCCCCCGAAAAGAAACAAAATCCTAGACAGCAGCGATCACTTGTTAAGCCCGAATTCCTCCTCCAACATCCATCCCTCTCTCCCTCTCGCGCTGGCTGCGGGAGCAGCACACGCCTCCCCTGGCCGCGACGCGCCTGGCGGGGGCGGGGCCAGGGCCGTGCCGAGGGTGTGGCGTTCCCGGCCGTCGCCAGGGGCGCCTGGCTGCGCGGCCGGGCGGGCGCAGTCACGACTCGGCGGCTCCCCGCCCCCCGGCAGGGTCCCCGGACTCCTGGGCCCTGGGAAGGATTCCAGGAGCCCTTGGCTGTCGCCCGCAGAGGCGAGGAGCAAATCCCAGAGAAGTGTCCCCGTTGGGGCCGGAATAGGGGTTCCGACGGCAGCGCAGGAGCCGCCAGAGGGCTTGGGAACGGGGTGAAGGGTCTCGACGGGTGGGGCAGTCCAGAAAACGGGGTCACTTGTGTCACTTGTGTCATTTTCTCCTCCCCCTAACTCGCTTTCTCTACATTTCCCCTGGCGCCCCGTCCTCCTCTCCCCCGATAGCGGTTTGTGGGGTTGGGGGCCCGGTACCTCCCTGGCGAGGCCGCGGGCTGGGAGCCCTCCCTTCTGCGAGCGCGCCCACGTCCCTTCCTTGCTCACCGGAGTTGATCGGCCTCAGCTCCGGGATTGGCTTCTGGGGCGCAGACGGGACCGACTTTATCATGATGCGACCCCAGTAAGGGGAGAGTTGCAGCAATTGGAATCAGACCCAGGCTAGGGGCTGCGAACCGGAGGCAGAAGGCCGATGGGGAGAGAGTCGGAGGGACATGACCAGGTTTCGCAGGGCGGGCCCAGGGCTGGGGGCTTTGGAAGGCGGGGGAGCCCTCAGCGAACCTGTTGCTGCAAAAAGAAATACCACTCGTTGAGAGGTTTGATTCCGAGAGGTCTCTCTCTTAGTGGCGGGATCTCTACCACTGCCCACCTCCATTTAAAAAAAAAAAAAAGTACTCCGGCAGGCGAGTGAGCCCGCAGAGGCGGCGTCGCCACCTCGGGATGGAATCACAGGTTGCTTATTAAGTGGCTGGCTTGTGAGATGCCTCCGGGCTTGGATATAAATATGCAATACCCACGGAGCCACCAAAAGAAAGATCAGCAGTGGGAAGCGCGAATTTATACACACACACACACCCAGAAGCCGAGGTGGCTGGCGACCAGGTAGGTCTCTGGCCACCTCTTCCAGCTCCCCCATGGGCCAGTCGAGCAGTGGCGGCGCGCACCCGGGCTGCTGGAGCAAAGAGGACCGCTGGCTGGTTGGCGCCTGGGTGGCCACTGTCGTACTCAGCCAGCAGCTTTGTTCGAGGGCCCTATTGGGCCTCCTCCTTTTGTGACGCTCAATTAATTATTAAGGGAAATATTCCGGAGCTGAATTATAGATATGCCCTGTGCTCACTCACCTAACCGCTGCTGGCTCAGCGAAGGACACCTGGAGGACTGCTTTTCGTTGCTGTTTGATTTTTCTTTTATCTTTTAAAATAACTTTAAAAAATCGAATTGTAATCAGTAAGAAGAAAAGAGTGAAAAAGAGAGAGAGAAAAAAAAAGAAGAAGAACCTGGCGCCGGCCCTGGCTTTGCTAACTTCTTCCAGCTAGTGCAGCTTGAACTTTTGGCATGAATAAATTTACCCGTGATCCCCTGGCCTCAACAGCGGTGGAATATCTGAGAGAAAGATACCTCCACACTGGCTCTAGAGAGGCTCTTTGCCTCAATTCATTCCCTATTATAGTTCATCCCAGCAAGTAGGGAGGGCGGATTTCTCCAAACGTGAAAATGGTCATGTGCGCTGGCACAGAACAGTCTCTGTACCTCTTCAACATGATGAAATCACTGTACAGTTTCATCCACACCAGAAACAAATAATTCCTATTTATTGTTGGCTCATCAGAAGGATATTTCTTGGGATGATAAAAGGCAAAGCTGAGGGCACAGGATCTTGGGACCAGTTTCCCAAAAGCAATTTGTGAAATCAATCTGGAGCAGCTATGGAATGCTTTCAAGGAGATGAAAAATGAGATTGAATGATGTACTAAAGATGACAGTTATATTGAAGCTTGGGCATTTTAATTGGATCATGTTAAATCTTTATGAATTATACTTCCCTGTGCCATTTACTGTTTGTTCCTATCATGGCCCAGAGAATTTTATTTTATTTTATTTTATTTATTTATTTATTTTTGAGACAGAGTCTCAACTCTCTTGCCTGGGCTAGAGTGCCGTGGCATCAGCCTAGCTCACAGCAACCTCAAACTCCTGGGCTCAAGTGATCCTCCTGCCTCAGCCTCCCAGGTAGCTGGGACTACAGGCATGGGCCACCATGCCCGGCTAATTTTTTTCTATTTTTAGTAGAGACGGGGGTCTCACTCTTGCTCAGGCTGGTTTTGAACTCCTGAGCTCAAACAATCCGCCCACCTAGGCCTCCCAGAGTGCTAGGATTACAGGCGTGAGCCACCGCGCCCCGCCCCGCTGGCCCACAGAATTTTAAAGTTTTAAATGCCTAAGGACTTTTTAAATATTTGCATTTCTTAGGTATCAGGAATCTGAATTACTAAAGCACAGCAAGAACACAACTGAGGAAAAACTACTCTGAGGAAGATATTCATTTGGGTCATACAAAGAGTATTTATTGAGGACTTGATCAAGGCAGGTAATATTACTGGAGTGTCCACCTAGTACCTGGCTCTCTGCTAAGTTCTTTAAATGTATGTTGTCTAATTTTATCTACATAACTAAACACTTTATGTGGTAGGTACTATTATTACCACTATTTCATAGAGAAGGAAATTACGCTTACAATGGTTAGTTAACTTGCCCAAAGGTGATAGAGCTAATTGTGTAGCATAACTAGAGAGAGAAGGAAAGAAGGAAAGAAAACAGGCACCAGCCCAATTCGCCAAGGTGCCAATTTGTGCCTGGTCAGTCATCTCCATCTTCCAGACAGTCTAGTCACATCTTCCAGGGGAAAGAGGGAATATTATGTAAGCACCGTTAATAACTAAGGCAAAAAGCAAGTTTTGTTAATAGCTATTTGCCAGCAAGTGACTTGATTCCAGCCTGGAAGCAAGCAAAGTAAAGCTTACCAGTAGATTATTAAGAAAATGCCAGCAAAGATAAAGAAAAGTACCCATGCCCATATTAATCATTTGTATGAGTGTGTTAGTTAGCTTTCTTGCTGTCTTCTGGAGGCAGCTTCTTGAACAGATACTTGAGGTCCTCTACAGGTCTGTAGGAATAAACTGCTGTTTCTGAGCCAGGGCTGTTCATTGGGGGAAGTAAAGGGTTTTATTCTAGAGACGTGGACCCAACTGGGAAGTCCTCCCAGTTTAACAGCAGTCCGAGTGGCCAGAATAACCTGGTAAGGGCCTTTCCATTTCTTGATTAACCGATCCTCTGGACTTCCTTCTCACCATGTTTTGAGCAGGACCGGTGTGCCTGGGTTAACAGGGAAATGGCCCTAGACTCCCTTATCTGGTAGAGGCAATACACTGTTACCATACTGTGTGATTGCTTAATAACTTGTCCCAAATTAATAATGTCATTTTAATGTGATAGGAAACTTGTTTTGAGAAATGGTCACCCATAGGTCATTTCAAAGGGGCAGAGTTTTAAGTTTCCCTTTGGGGCATCTCTTATTCTCACTAAGGCAATGTCAGGTAGGGTGGTTTGATCCATGATTCCTGAGTCTCTTGACGTAACTTAGCCAAAGTTCTTTTAATGATTTGGTTCATCTCTTGATTTCCCAGAGGATTCAGGATGGCAAAAAGAGTGAAGTTTGTACTGAGCGCCAAGGCTGCTTGACAGTTCCTGGGTGACCTGGGTGATGAAAGAAGGCCTGTTGTCACTTTGTCTGTAAATTGGTAGTCCAAACCTAGGAATGATTTCTTTCAGCAGCCAATTGCAAACTCAAGTGGCTTTTTTCATGTGGGGAAAGCTTCTACCCAGCCTGTAAACATATCTATGAAAACCAAAAGATACTTGCAACCACCCTTAGGGAGCATCTGTGTAAAAGCAGTTTGCTAATCTTCCCCAGGGTAGGTTCTCCCATGCTGCACTCGGGTAGTTAGAGAGGAGGCCAGTGGATGGGCCAGAGGATTGTTTCTAAGGCAAATTTCACATGCTCAAGTTAGCTGGTCCATTGTGGCCTTTGGAGATTTACCACTAGGGATTTCGGATAAAATTCCATAGCAAGTCCTTCTCATAATGCATTGCCTCACAAAGCCTTCTGATGATTTTCCATGGATGAACCTCCTATAAGAAGAGATGTCCTTGCTGATCTTCCAACCACCCCTGACCTTTAAGATGGTACCCTCTCTCTTCTGCCAACTTTTGCTGTGTTTGATTATACTGGGGATTTGAGGGCAAGGTGGAGACCCCTATTACAAGGGCCAAAGTATCAACTTGTCTCTTCCGTGCTGTTTGGCAGTTCTATGAGCCTGGTTGTTTCTCTGGCTGATCGAAGAATTGTATTTCTGATGCCTTTTGCAGTATATAACAGCTATTTGGGCAGGGAGCTGGACTGCTTCAAGAAGAGACAAAACCACCTCCTTATGTTTTATGGGGGAGCTTCTAGCAGTTAGCATTTCCCTCTCCTTCTAGACAACTGCATGAGCATGAAGCACCAAGAATCCATTCTTAGAACCAGTACATATATTGAGTCTTTTTCCTTCCCCAGGCTGAAGACCCCTAGCCAAGGCTCCAAGCTCTGCTTCTTGAGCTAAAGTGCTTGGGGGAAGTGCTTTTGCTTTACGGTCTGGTTTAAACTAACAATAGCATAACCTGCCCTCTGGACTTCCTTGTCTATAAACCATTCATCTGGGTTTTCTGAGGGGTGGCCTGCAGATCCATTTGGCTAAAATAGGTCTGTTCTAAAGTCTCTACACAGGTGTGTTCCCATGTCTCAGGAGTGGGCAATGGAAGCAAAGTTGGCAGGATTCAGTCTGACATACCTTTAAGGTCAAATCTGGGATGTCTAATGGTAGTCAGGCTTGATGTTGAGTTAGCCTGCCTCCAGTTAACCAGTGGTACCCCTTTATTTCCAGCACATCTCAGACTTTATAAGGAGTATGAACCTCCAGGGGCTGTCCTAGTATAAGTTTAGAGGCCTCTTTAACTAAGAGGCTGGTGGCTGCCACTGCTCTTAGGTAGCCAGGCCACGTCTGAGCCACCGGGTCTAATCACTTTAAGAAATAAGCCACTGGCCTCTGGACAGGCCCTAGTTTCTGGACTGGGACCCCTCTGGCTTGACTCAACATGTCATGTACAAAAAGGAAAAAAAGGTTTCTTCAAATCCCAGAATCCCAGGGCAGAAGCCCACCCTAGATCAGACTTCAGGGTTTTATAGGCTTGCTGGCAAGCCTTGTCCCAGTGGAACATTTTTTTTTTCTCCACCCTTGAGTGTTTTATAAAGGGATTTGGCAATGAGGCTAAAGCTTGGGGTTCAAATCCAGCAAAAGCCAGCCATCCCTGGGAATCCTCGCAGCTCCCTTCTATTGCTGGGAACCAGTGATGAAGCAATGGCCTGCTTCCAGTCTGGGGCAAGCATTCTAGCTCCTGGAGTAAGTATGAGTCCCAGATATTGGACCTCTGTTTGCAAGATTTGGACCTTTGAGGGGGAGGCCTTATATCCCCAATCAGCTAAGAAATTCAAGATCTTAATAGCATTTTCCTGTGAGCTATGGAAAGCCTCACTGGCGATGAGCAAGTCATCAACACATTGCAGTAAGGATCCAATTGTTAGTTTAAAGTCTCTAAGATCTTTCGCCAAGGGCTCACCCAAAAAGGTGGGGGCTATCTTGAAAACCTGGGGCAACATAGTCCAAGTGTATTGGGAAACTTCTTGGATTTCTGGATCCTTCCATTCAAAAACGGATAAGTGGAGTCTGAATGTAACAATATGTAAAAGAAATCATCCTTTTGATCCAGTACCATGTAATACTGGGTGGACCCAGGGATCTGGTAGAGGAGTGTATAGGGATTAAGGACTATAGGATGAATGGGAATAACTGAATCATTTACTGGCCTGAGGTCCTGGACACACTGATATTCTCCAGTTAGCTTCCTCACAGGCAGGATTAGGGTGTTACAACAGGACTGGCAAGGCTGGATTAGCCCATGTCATAGGAATTTTTCCAAGAGGGGCCATATTCCCTATAAAGCTTCCGGCTTCAGAGGGTATTGGGGCTTGCTTGGGTATGGTGTGCTGAGCTTTAGCATGTTCAGCACTGATGGCATGTCCTGGAGTGTCAGTGTCCCACACGGACTCTGTTACTTGAGCTCATATTTCTTCTGGGACAGGGGCATGGTCTTTGACTCTGGGGAGCCAAAAGGACCAACAAATGGATTCCCTTTTCAGGGGCTACTGAGACTTGCACAGCATTCCCCGGAAGGAAACTGAGGCTCCTAACTTGGATAGTAAGGCTCGACCTAAGAAAGGAAGTGAACACTCAGGGATATAGAGGAAGGAATGAGCGAAAGCCTTAGATCCAATTTCACATGTTAAAGGAAAGGTAAACTGTCTTACCTTCAGTTAGCCATCTATTCCCATCACCATACAGTTGGCACTGGAGAAAGATCCAACAGGCTGGGGCAGGACAGAGTAGGTGTCTCCAGTATCCAAAAGGAATTCAGTGTTTCTTCCTGTCATGTTAAGAGTGACCTGAGGTTCCACAGTAGAGATAATGACGGAATTGTTCAGGACTGGAGCCCTGTGAGCACACAGGCCCCCTCAGCAGGAGGAGGTAGGCTTCTCATCTGAGAGGCTAACAATATGAGGAGTGGGTTGGAGAGACCCACTCTGTCCCTGCTTCCCAGAAAGGAGTGGACAATTCTTCCAATGCCCCTCCTTCTTATACCTATGTGCATTTGTTGTACCCCAGTCCTGCTGATGCCCGTTGGGGTTTAGTTTCTCCTTATCTGGGGCTCCTGTGCTGCCTAGGGTCACCTCAAGTTGGACCTGTAAATATGGCAGCCAAAATCTGTGCCTTTCTTTTCATTTTCTCATCTTTTTCTTCCTTCTCTGCCTGGTCCCAATTGTTATAAACCTTAAAGGCCTCCACTACCAATGTTGCCTGAGGGATTTGAGGGTAGGTTTCCAGCTTGTGAAGCTTTCTCTAAATATCTGGCACAGCTTGGGTTATGAAATGCATAGCCAAAAGTGTTTCACCCTCAGCAGCCTTTGGGTCTATGTTAGTACATTTTCTGAAAGCCTTGAAAAGCCCATTACTGTACATGGCCAGATTTTTATCCCTTTTCTGAGTAATCTCTCTCACTTTATCAGAGTTTACTGCTTTGGTTTGGCATTTTCTCATTCCCTCCAATATGCAATTAAAGAAATGGTTCATCCTTAACTGATCTCTCCCATTTTTATTAATCCACTAGGGGTTTTGCTTGGGGACTGCCTCACCAGATGCCCAGTACACGATGTGACCAGGATTAGAACAGGCCATTTCATCTGTGCACTCCATAGCCTTTCCTAAGATTTGAGCTTTCTCATCAGGAGTACAGCAGTGAGTCAAAACTACAATGACTAAATCAGAGAAAAAGTTAGACCCAACTTGATAAATTTATTTTTAAACTTATCTGGATTTTCCAAGAATTAGCCAAATAGACCCTTGCGCTAACTTATGTCTAACAATGAAAAGGGCACATGTACCCGAGCTGTCCCTCAGTTTTATCCATCACCTCCCAAAGGGGAAGGCAGCTCTGGGCTTCTGGGTAGCTGAAAGAGGGTGCTAGCTTAGAGCCCAATCAAAGTCCCATCAGGGACAGCAATAGGAGTTGTTGGGGAATGGAAGGGGACAGGCTTCTTACTCCAGGTCCGTATGGGGGAAGGTCAGAGTGGGAAGGATTATGGGGCAGAAGGGACCGCTGCCCACCCTTACCCTGGAAAGGTGTTGTGAAGACAGGATCCAGGGAACCGAGACAGAAAGTGGCTCTTCTCTCAACTGCTGTTGTTGCTTAAGAGAAGCCACACAGACTTAGCAGGAATCGCAAAGTTTGGAACCCTGGTATAATTTCATAAAGGCCTGTACATGTGGGATTTCAATCCATTTACTAGCATTTCTGCAATATAAGTCCAATTGTAAAATGGTATTGTATCTTAGGGACCCATTCTCAGGCCATTTTTCTTAGTCCTCTGGGGAATACTGGGGCCAGGCTACATTACAGAGAAACATAGCTTCTTTCATTTTCAGATTATCCAATTTAAACGATCCCAGTTACTGAGGATGCATCCTAAGGGGAAATCTGTTTGGATGCCTGCAGTGTTCCCTATGACTGAGCTGGTGTCCTGTAATCAGGGGGCCTGGCGAGGGGTGAAATCCTCATCTCGAACTGGCACAGAGATTGTAGTAACGGTCCTGGTCCCACTCAACCCACTCTCTCAAGTTCTCAGCAAGGACCAAACAGGCCAAGGAAGAGACAGGGAGAGGAGTTTTCCAAGGGGGCAGCCTAACAGTTCTTAAGTTTAAAATCTTTTCCCCCTCATCCTCAAAAGCTTCCAACTTTCTTATTTTACACCAGCTCCAGGTAGAACTCATTCTATACCCACATTCATTAACACTGACTCCATAATATGAAACGAGATGATAAATTAGACAAACAAAAAGAGAAAAAAGGTGAATTGATCTAATTAAGTAAAGGTTCCTCCTAAGAGTTCTAGAGGGTTGGTTCACACATGCAACAAGGACCAGCTACAGGTACATACTTTCTCCCAGATAACTGACAAAACAGATTACAAACTTGGGAGCCCCACAAAGCAGACAGAAGTTGAGGGAAACACTGAGAGGTTTCAATGTTCAAGATAAAAAAGAAATACAGATTGCGGGCTGGTACCTAGCCCACACAAGAATGGGGGATGGTTTCCCAGTTTAATACCAGAGGGCCAGCCAGAGTCACTTCAATCGCCCACACAAGACCAGCGGACAGTTCCCTAGTTCAAAACCAAAAGGGTCAGCCAGAATCACTCCAACTGCCCATACAGAGGACTAAACAGGTGAACAATGAACAGGAATCGCTCCTGATATCTAGATAGAAAACTATTAATAAAATAAAAGCTCAAAGAGCTAATCACACAAATACCAAGACTACTGAGAAGCCAAAACAAAATATGAAGAGAGAGAGAGAGAGGAAAAGGAAGAAGAAAAAGGAAGGATGGGGAAAGAAAAGGAGAGAGAGAAGAAGAGAAATAAAAAGAACGAGGACCAGTCCAGGTCTGGACCCAACACACCCAGGCGCCAAGGCCAAAGCAATATGGTCCAGAGCTGCTGCCTCTGTTCACGCCTGGTCAGTCACCTCCGTCCTCTGGGCAGACTAGTCCCTTCTGGGGTGGCATGTGATGATACCGATGTCCCCGGGTTCTTGCAATCTCCCAGGATAGAAATAAAGAGAGATCACCAGATATAGCAGCAAAGAATAAAGAATAAAGTTTATTTAGCTTGTGCATGAGGGAAAGGAAAAGTTCAGGCCACTATCAGAGGATAGTGTGGGGATTGGTTTTTAGGGCTTTTCTAAAGGGAAGAGTTATGTCAAAGTATGTATACAATGGGGTTATTCGGGCACTTGTGAAATAGCTTTTTCATGTACTCTATGTAGCATTAGCATTTTAAATGCCCAGCCCTGGGCAAGATTTTTAATAATTTTTAATAATTCATTTTAATAGTAAATGAAGAAAAGTTTACTGTAAGTTGAAGCTTAAGCCTAACTGCGTGTATGGGGGCTGTGGGAAACTCCCTAGCTCTCTAAAGCAGAAACTTGTGGTTAACAGGTTTTTGGTCTCTTGTTTCTAACTGACTAGAAATTCAGCAAGCCTCAGCTTAAGTAAGGGGCTTTGGGTAAGCCTCAGCCAGAGCAAGGGGCCTCTCCTCCCCTCCTCTGGACCACATCAAAACAGGAAACCAACCAGTCTGCCTGTCTCATAACTAAGCCTTAAACATCTGACTATCTCCAATGGTGGACAGACCACATGCTAGTGATGATAATACTATATGGTCTATGCCCATTGCTTGGTACAAACTAGTGGCTGTCACACATACATAGACAAATTAGGAATCAAAGGGATTCATGCTATGATGGAGGTAGGAGAAAGGTGTTCTCAAGCACAAATAATGCAGCAACATCTAATCTGGGGAAAGTAAGCAAGAATTCCCAACGAAAAGGGAGATATGTCTAAAAAACAGTGAGAACTGGAGCAGCTGCCATGGAGAATACATGGTACCTGGGGTGGAACAGAAGTAACTGGAGCTGGAGAAATAGGTTAGCTCCAACTGGGAATAGCATGCCCCTCTCGTCGCCTTGCCCTCATCACACACACACACACACACACACACACACACACACACACACATACATCCCTACCTCTTTGCCCATTTAAATAATTTATTTATAAAACAAATAGGTAATACTCCATTTCATTCCTTGAAATTCTTTTAGGCATTTCTAGAAATTCATATAAATAAGCAGTAGCAGAAAGATTCTTTGCTTATGACCAAAAAAATTCTACCTTGTCTTAATCCAAAAACCCTCTTTACTTTGGAGAGAAAAAAATTATTTTCTTGCCTTTCTTATTCATCAACTAGTCAAAATTCTGTAAGTTCTCCATCCCCCAAATACACCTATTACCACAACGAATTTATCCCTGGCTTTGAATTCTCTCAGTGGTGGTACAAATGTTCCAGATCACACTATGAAGCCTTCGCTTGCACAGAAAAGGGCAGAGGGCAACAGATATGTCTTTGTACAAAACACAGTAGGAGGCCGTGTGGGATACAAACTAGGCCCGTTATCAATGTTTTTGTTCTCTTTGAGGACTGTGAGGCACAGCGGATTGCA
>RJWJ010020230.1:0-29307 GCA_004363605.1 Indri indri | reverse complement strand
ACATTAATAGCAGCACTATTCACAATAGCCAAAAGTCAGAAACAGCCCAAATGTCCACAAATTGATGAATAGATAAATTGTGGTGTATACATATAATGGAATATTATTCAGCTATAAAAACGAATGAAGAACTGATTCATGTTACAATATGGATGAAGCTCAAAAACATGATGCTAAGTGAAGGAAGCCAGACACAAAGGTCACACACTGCACAATTCCATTCATATGACAGATCCAGAATAGGCGAGTCCATAGACACAGAGCACAGATTGGTGGTTGCCAGGGGCCAAGGAGAGGAAAGATTGGGGAACAACTGCTCGATAGGGATGGGGGTTTCCTTTTAAGATGATCAAGATGTTTTGCAAATAGACAGAGGTGGTCGTCGCACAACACTGCGAATGTACTAAACACCACTGAACTGTTGTTCACTTTAAGACAGTCAATTCTATGTTACATGAACTTCACCTCAGTAAAAACAAACAAAACCCTCTGTTCTTACATGCAGGGAGAGTCATTGCACATTTAAGAGACAGATTGAATGAGCATTTGTTTTTGATGTCATGTGTGCTATAGAAACTCCTTTGAGAGAGCTGTGTTTTTAGTTAGAAATTAACACATAAACAAAATCATTTTTACTTATAAGCCTGGAGCCGTCCGAGACATCTATAACTGTGCAGAATCACTTTGTGTAATGAACGATTTAAAGCAAAAGTAGCAACCTAAATTTTAGATGGCTACAATTGGTCCGTGTGAAGAGATTATGCCCTGTGGATGGAAGCAGCCCCCCAGGACAGCCCAGGGGCCCTTTCCATAACAAGACCCCCATAAGGACTACGATCCAGACCAATTAGGTAGAGGTACACCCGGATGTGTCTCGATTTGTCAGAAGCCTTGCTTTGTTTCTGCATATGGTTGGCATCTGATAAAATCCATATATAGTTTGGCCCAGTGCATTCTTCTCAGGATTTACATCCCAAGGGGAGTTTTAAGGGACATTTAAGGTTCCTTTCCCCTTAACTCATCAAAACAAAGTTATGAAAAATTGCTTTGATCCCTAATAGGAATTGTTCACGAGACACATGAGACCATTACTTTCTAAACAGAAAGCTGTGCTTTGCCAAGAGTTTGGGGAGTTAACAGCATGATGTTTGAGCACCTGACACTTGAGATCCAACTGGGTCCTAAACTTGGCTAGGGGAGGCCTCCCAACCTCCAGCCTAATAAAGCCTGTTAATTAACTGTCAGGCCTGCTATGTAACAAGTAAACTTTTAGTTTCTGTGCCATGTTCTTGGTTCCAGGCCAGAAACGATAGGTATAAAACTTTACCATTTGTGAGACATTTTGGAGAGAAATTGGTATTTGCATGATAAGGAGTTGCCTTCTGAATCAAATGTGCATCACAGGACATGCATTTTTTAATAAATTAAAATGTAAATAAATCTGTTCCCAGCAGCCTTTTTTGGGTCCTTCCAGATAGCCTGCCACTGGAGGATGAATTACTATGAGGCTAATCTGAATCTCTGTCTTATTGCTTTAATGTTTATGGAGTTCAATGCTCATGGTACAAGGGTGGAAAATAAGTATATTATAAAATTATGACCCAAATTCCTGCTTAAATAAACTTGAACTATCTTATGGTGAGAAAAATATTTAAAAGGCACGTGACTGGGGTTGTAGTTAAAGTTCTTTAATTTCTCAGCAGTAAAAACTGAGTCAGGTCAGTTTGAACAAAATGAGGAATTTGCTGGAAAGATACCGAGGTGTGTTGCAGTGTTAAAGCTTGAGTTGGACACACTCCTTGGGCAGAGGCCAGGAGCAGACACCAGCGCAGCTCCGGGGCCTCTGCGGCAGCAGCTCCTGGTGCTCCCTCACTTTCAGATCGTGCTAACGACGAGAAGGATGAACTTTAGAGAGAGGTAGGCATGGGAGAAGCGTCTCTGAAACGTGGAGAGAGCAGGCTAGGTAATCCCAGTTGCCACCCAAATGAAGTGGCTACACAGTAGTTAAATATTTAAACAACCAGAGAAAATCTTAGAATCCTTGATGTTTTCCCTTCTTTTTTTTGCCCCGAAACTTGGGAATTCAGCATCTGTTTGAACATCTTCTGTGATGGTGCGTGTACTACCTAAGAGGACTACCTAGTTTGTTATCGGACCATATGAAGTATGAAAAAGTCCTAATTTTAAAGGGAAATTTGACTTCTACACTTTGGGCTGCCATTTAGCATATAGATCAAGGTTTACACAATGTACACATACATGATAATCCTTTGTATACTAAAGACAAATCAATGCACGGCCCTCCTAGTGTTTTCTCTTCTAGCTAAGCATATTTAATGCCTTCAAACAGTTTTCCGGTGATGGTAGCGTTCACTCTGTCCAGCCACTTCTGCACATAATTTTGTCTCAAGTGGCTCTCTTAAAGTGTAGTGTCTAGGATTGAATATATAGTCCAGACGTGGTTGAACAATAAGCTTCTGTTCCTGTGGCTTTGGATTGCATTAGCCTCACTGCATTGACTTGGGTCGTGCTGCTTGCAGGCCGTTCAGGAGCCATTGCCAAATCAACTCTCCCCTGTTATATACTCCTGTGCAATGCGTTTTTAAACATAAATGCAGGACGGTACATGAGTCAAGTCAAAAAGGAACAATGAGTAGTCATTTATCCAGAATATTTTGATTTTGACTGTGCCTTCCATTCTATTAGCTGTCTTTTCTACCACCAATTAATAGGCATAGATTCTATGCCTTACTCCAAGTCATTGATGGGGAAAAAAAAATTGAACTTACCAGGGCCAAGTACAAAGCCTTTTCATCCAGATAGAACTAGCCATGTCTCTACAAATTGACACTAAACAGCAGTCTTTGAGTATAGTTATTAAACTATCTATGAATCAGCCCAAATGCGGGGTATCTCAGAATGTGTCTGATGGAGGAACTGTTCCTCTACATATTGATAAGATTTGCTTTAAAAATAAAGTCCTTAGTCTTTATTATTGTGCCCAGTGAATCATTAATAATGTGGAATACTCTGTCTATGTGTGTCTGTGTGTGAGGGTATCAGCTTATGGAGTCCTATGGAACACACTTGGGAAACACTGATCTAATGCTGTTACTGTATCACGCAGCACGCAAGCTTCCAGTCTGTCCCCCGGGATTTAAATGAGAGGCTTTACCAAGTATTCCACTGTAATCATGGTACCCTGTGCCCATAGCATGCCTGTGTCCCTCCAGTTTATTAGCTCTGTCAAAGCAGGAAATAAGGGAAGAGAGTTAAGAACTGAGCCCGAAGGTTGGAGACTAATAAAGGCATGGTTAGCTGGGAGGATTCAAAGACATGCAATCCTGGGTCTTGAAGGGCCCCGAACATTAGTTCGAAGAATGAGAGACAAAGGTTGAATCATAGTTGAGCCAATTTCCCAGCGAAGATCCAGAAGGAAAACCCCAGCGTGGAGCTCCAGACAATCAGCCTGTGTAGTCACAAGCAGCAGCATCGGGGTTTTCAGTCAAAGTCCTGTGGCATTGGCTCTACCTGTCGTGGCTGAGGTCCTGCCCAAGTGGACACTGGACCTGTTCCTCATGGCCAAGGAGTTCAGAAGCTCCTTTCCCTTCACCATTGCGCATGTTGTGCTGTCTACCCCAGCACAGTCCAGCCTTTCCCTGTCCTTCCAAGCTAGGGATGAAAATCGTAGACTCCTATTGTTGTCTTTAGGATGTCCCCACAAGCCTTGATGACTTTGGGCTTTCCTTTGACACACTTCTTTTTGCTACCTGCCTTTTCTAGTCATCTTTGGTTCTGTCCCATCTTTCGTCCCTAACGCATTTATATATTTTCAGGCTTTTATATGTCCTGCATACTCATTATTAGCACCAACATCTGTTCTTGGACTTAGCTAAACAGCAATGTCCTATAGCTTGATGTATTTGTAAAATGGGTATATTCTTGGGGAAAAATGCATTTTAGTAAACTGAACAACATTTTTAACATTCATAGGAAGCTTGAAATTTACAGATACTTCCTAAGGATCTTTTTCTTGAAAGTTGAAGAACACTTTTGTAAATCACACAACCTCTAATTTGCCAATTTTGTAAGTCTATAGATTTAGTTTCTTAAATCAGGTTAATCTGATTCAGTAAATACTGCATTTTAAAGTTTATCAAGTAGCAACTGACCAGTTGGCCAGAATTAATCAGTGTGATTTCAGGACTGCATTCAGCTTTACAGTGTGATTTAAGATTGGCACTTAGTAAATTAAATGAGATCATTTTATAACTACTCATAGTACAAGGCTGACCTAACATGTGATGTGCATGATGAAATAATGAATCTATAGTAGCCCACATAGTACTTTCTATTGCTGCCCTTAACATCACTTATCCGCCAAACGTTACTGACTACCTAGAATATTCTGGAAACTGGGAATACAAATGCCCTGGTTTTATTCACATCACACAATGACTTAGAGTAATTCACTGCCAGACACCCAATCCTAAATCCCTGCAAATATGTTAATTACTAACTCGATGGGGATTGACACAATCTAAGGAATCTTGCAGGCCCACAGGCATTCTGGACTCAAGCTGGAAAGTAGTACAAATGGGAACTTCACAGGTGTTGCAACAGGGGCTCCTTCCTTGGACACAGAAGGGCCAAGAATCAATGATGAGTCTATGGGAAAGTGACAAGTTTAAGTGCAGTTTTGCCCATGTCTTGGTAGCCAGAGGGATAATAAGAGGAATAGATAACATTTACTGTGTGCCAGGCACTGTTCTAAGCACTTTGCATGTATTCATTCATGTGGTCCTTATGACACCCTTATGATGTAGGTTCTGTTATAATTCCTGTCTTATAAATGAGGCGTCTGAGGCACAGAGAGGTCGAGTATTTTACCCAAGGTTGCACAGCATGTAAATGCCAGGGCTGGGGTTCAATCCAGGCAGTCTGTTGGTGGTCACAGGGCTTGAGTGAGGTAACAGTTGGTGGCCAGCCTCTTGGCTCTGCGAAGCCGCACAAGTGGAGATATTATTAGGCACTGCTGCAAATCACTGACATCGGGATCACAGACTCACTCACCCACACAGATGCTCTTGATTTACCCGGTAATAACTTAATCGAATGATTTATACACATCATCTCCTGCTGGCACAAGTATACAGCAACTTAGTTCTGGTGTGTATGAAATAGAGATTTTAAAAATCCAAATGACTTGTGGGGAAAGTACATTTTACCCTGGGAATGGGAAGATGAAAACCTCAGGTCTGAGGGAGCTCACAGGCCCCCCGGTTAGAATCCCCCACCCCCATTCTACACTTGACTGTCTCCCACGTCCCCATAAATCTGAGTGCCCTGGATGTCTGGATAATGAATCAGAGATGGGTATTGATGGATGAGTACCTAGGAGACAGGACCTGTAAAAAGTGATTCATTAACCTAGACAACCCTTTATGGCTAAAAATACCAAAGCTGGGGTTATCTTCCCGAAACACAAATCTAGCCATTTATCTCCTCTGCTCAAAACTCATTAATGGCTGTCCTCTGCCCACAGGGCAAGCTCTCAATGCCGTGCCCTGCTCAAGGCCCACCAAAGGCTGACCCCTTTCTGGCCGCCATGCAGGCCACGTGTGCTCCATGTTCCAATCAGCCCCTGTGGCCCGATGGCCTTTTTCTCCCACCTGGGCATCTCACCTCCTGGACTCTAGCTCCTGGGGGCTCCTGCTCCTTCAGCCCCAGCTCGGACCTGCCTCCTCGAGAAGCTCCTCTCTCAGACCTGGTGTTGAGACAGCGAGAGCATCTGGTCCAGCGCAGGCTGGAGCCAGGAAATCCCTGTGATCCAGAAGATTAGAAACTCAGACAAGGTCAGGACCTGGAGCTGGGCAGGCCTGAGTTAGGCCCTCCCAGCGAGGAGACCCCAGGAGAAGGGAGGCCCCACGATGAGACCTTCACTGGGGGCAGTTTGCAGAGGAGCCAGCCTGCACTGTCACCCGCGGAGCTCAGAGGAGCCGCAGTCATGATGCTGAGGTTGTCCCCAAACACACCGAGGAGGGAGGAAGCCCCGTATCTGGACGGGTGGAGAGCTCACTGGTTCTGGAGCAAAATCTTCAGGAACGGCTGGGACGGGGCTGGAAGAGGCCAGGGCTCAACCACCCACCAATAAAGGCAGGAGTTGCACAGCATGTGGGAGGCAGCGGACATTTCCGGGCCTCCTCATTTTGTTCCCCTGTAGACTGAGAGCCCATTGGATGGTTCTTAAGGACACAGGAGGTGATGGTGAATCAAAGACTACCGAGGACAGGCTGGCAGGTTTCCTACCAGGTGCCCACTTTGCAGTTCATGTTATTCTCAGTCACTCACTTGTTTAATCAACAATTCAGGCCCGTGGCCGTGTGTCCCAGGTGCTGTGCTCCGGGCAGCACATGCAAAGAAGGGGAGACAACTCCTGCCCCCCAGGAACTCCAGGACCCCTGGAGTGACACTGTACTAATTACCAGAGAACTGGGCACAGGGAGGCACAAAGAGCCTCATGGCCCCCTGCGTGGTATTGAGGGAGGCGCAGGAGACCATGGGGGAGCCTGGAGGCTCTCAGGTGTCTCTCTCTCTCTGGAATTCCTACAGCCATAATTCCCCATGGCATTAAAATGCTTGAATAAATTACGTTTGGCTTTTTTGTTTCCTGTGTAGATCAGGAACGACTTGAGCATAAGTTACATTCTATACTTTATCTGCAACAGTGCTTAGCACATAGTTAGTGCCCAACAAATATCTGGGATTGGCGAAAACAACGCAAAAGAGATTCTCATTCTCTTTCTCTGTCCCTCCCCTCCCTTTCTCCAGGATTTCAGCAGGAATGGTACACAGGCTGAGCTGACCAACGGTGAGCTCGCCCAGGAAATCCTCCTTGGAGGAGAGCTCTGCTTCCCTTGCTGGGGGGTACATTTTGCAGATGGAGAGCAAAATCAGGCTGTGGGCTTTTGCAGGAGACAAAATTATAATTTGCATTTCTCTGTGGAGTGAGAAGTCTGTAATTTAGGATTTTGCCTAATTGCTGTTTAGAGTTCCCAGGGACTGCTTCTCTTCAGCGGTCATGCATTTTTTTCTGGAGAGGTGCGCTAGTCATGGTTCTGCAGCTCCGTCCAACTGCGGCTTAAAGGTGAGATGACTCAGATATGGAGCAGGTCAGTCCAGAGTTCTGCTATTGTTCTGGAGTGCAGGTTTGTTGAGCAACAAGGGGGAGAGGGAGCAGTGCTGGCGCCGTTGAGGGGTTACGGGCACTTGCTTGCAAGCAGCATCTTTGGTCTGCGGCTGCCCTAGTTGAAGCTCTGAGCAGCTGGTGACAGGCACATTCGTGTCCTCTCTGCAGCTGAGGGCTCGCCGTGGACACGTGCTGGAGGCGGCAAGACTCTGTTTTTCATTTGCACTCTGTGGACATTTTGGAAAGTTACCTACTTCCTTTGAAAATTACTTTCAAGTGTTCCTAAGTGGTAGTAAGAATGACACGCAGGCTGCCCGTGCTGGCGGAGGGACCAGGCTGCCCCTCCCTGGGGCTCCTACTCAGATTCACACTTAACCAAACCAAACCTGCTTGTCTCCCTCTGTCTGAGTTTGGGTTGTCACCAGCAATTAATTTTTTTTTTTTAAAAAGGCACATTAAAGGACCAGAAGTTATGGTCGTATTTATCTATCATGGGCAAACATCTTGGCTAATGTAAAACAAATGCACTTTCATTCAACTTTTCTATAACTGGCAACTCCTTGTGGTTTTAAGTTAAGGCCACAGATGTTAAAGCCACAGGGAGTAGTTTTCAGGTGGGACGAGGGCCAAGCTAAGAGCAGGAAGCTCTCCAGAGGTCCCCTCTCCAGGGCCATCTCTGGACTCGGATTTTTGCACCTGGCTGAACCTTTTGCACAGCCTGAGCCTGGCTGAACTGAATATCCCAGAAGTTTTGAAAGAGACAAAGGTACATCGGAGTTCGCTATCACAGAGACAAGACCACAGGTAGAACAGAGGCTGCTGGGCTGTGTGTGTGTGTGGTGTATGTGGGGTGTGAGTGGTGTGTTTTTGTGTGTATAGTGTATGTGTGTGTGATTGTGTGGTGTGTGTGTGGTATATGTGGTGTGTGGTGTGTTTTTGCATGTGTAGTGTGGTGTGTGTGTGCTGTATGTGGGATGTGTGGCATGTTTTGTGTGTATATTGTACATGTGTGTGATGTGTGTGGTGTGTTTTTGTGTGTATAGAGTGTGTGTGTGTTGGGGGGGGGAGACAGGCACTGTCAACAGGCAGGGAGTGCCGTCGAGAGCCGGTGCCCTCGCCACTGCAGAATGGCGCTAACAGTGACTGTGTCCTATTTGCCTTCTCGGTGCCAGGCGCTTGGCATACGTTACCTTATCTCAGTCTTCGAAACAACTGTACAAAGCATTACTCTCCCAGATTTGCAGATGAGGAAACTGAGACTCAGATGACATATTAGTTTGCTAAGGCTGCCGTAACAAAGTACCACAAACTCAAGGGTTTAAAATACCAGAAGTTTATCCTCTCGTCACTCTGGGGGCTGGAGGTCAGAAATCAAGGTGCCGGCAGGTCCTAACCCCCTGGCACTCCGGGTGGGAGTCTTCCTTCCTGGGTGCTCTCAACCCTTGGCACTCTTTGGTTTGTAGCTGTGTCACTTCAATCTCTGCATCTGTCACTGCGTGGCATTCCCCTCACTATGTGTCCTGGTGTCTGTGTTTCCTCTTCTTATAACAACACCAGTCATGTCGAATTAAGGACCCACCCTACTCCGGCAAGACCTTATCTACCTACCTAACTATATCTCAATGACCCTATTTCCAAATAAGATCACATTCTAAGGTACTGGGGATTAGGTTCTTAACATATCTTTTGAGGGGGGGGGCACAATTCAACCCATTAAACATGAACAAAATATCTTGCTCAAGGTCACACTGCCTGCAAATGGCAGAGAAAATCTGGACCCAATACTGACTTCAAAATTCCTTTCTTTCCTGTACACTAATTTATGCAATTGCATTAATCAACATGTGTGATTTTCTCAGGTTTATTTTAGCTGTGTATTGCCTTACCCATAACCCTTTTTGCAACCCCAGGTACTGGTCCTCATAGTGGGAAGATGAGTAGGAAGATGGAAAGTCAGGGCCGGGAGCTGAGTCAGACTCAGGGATCGTGTCTGTGCCAGATGCCAGGTGGGAGCACAGAGATCAAACTAAGTATTTCAGAGAGGATTTAACATAGGAATTGGTTATAGAAACATCAGAAGGGTTGAGGGATCCTGAGAGAGAGAGAGTATTAATACTATAGCATTAATAGGAACAAAAACAGAAAAAGAGACAGTCTGTAGCAAGAAAGCATATGTGGGCAATATGGCGGCTGAGGTATCTGGAGAAACCTCCCTTATATAACAACTTGTATGGCTGAGGGGAAGGAAAGGAAAAGAAAACCATAAAAGCCCCCAAATGACATAAGAGAAGACAAGAGTTGCTGTTCATTCCACAGGCGTTTGCCATTCATGGTGGGCTTAACCTTGCTCTTCCCCCGGTGGCACGGGACAAAGCCTATAACCACACAAGACAGACGTCAGACCAGAGACACCTACACAGGCCAGACCCCTGAAGAGTACCATTCTTGAGCTAGAAAAAAACTGCCAGAGTAACAATAAGAATACTTGGTTGTCTGGATCTTAGTGCTTGGTGAAGTGAAAAACAAAACCAAAAGTCGCCCATGAAAGACTCCCAAAAAAGTCTGTTATGAAAGAGGTTATACCTATTTATTTTCATTCTGACTCTTCCTGGTCGAGAGCGCTCTTTACTTACACTTGGTAGGGAG
The DNA here is from genome assembly GCA_004363605.1 of Indri indri. Classification (NCBI taxonomy): domain Eukaryota; kingdom Metazoa; phylum Chordata; class Mammalia; order Primates; family Indriidae; genus Indri; species Indri indri. The sequence goes on along the minus strand of RJWJ010020230.1, from coordinate 19,472 downwards.
GAACTTCCTACCTAGAAGAAAATAGATTTCTTGCTCAGGAAAAGAAAGATCTAGAAAATAAAAAATTTTGAGTGGTTTTTTTTTTACTTATCTGTTTTTTGTTGTTGTTATTGTTACTTGTTTGTTTTATACAATTCGTAAGCCAGATTTTCATACTTTTTTTCACATAAGCTTATTTCTTGATGAAAAAGAATATTAGGAGTTAAAAAAAGAGAAACATATTAACTTAAAAGGGAGCGTGTTGTACATATATCTCTACTTCTAACAGTTGGAGAAGAGGAAAGTTGGTAAGTAAGTCCCAAGTTCCCCACGGCTTCTTTCACCAGTTGTTCCCTTTTGGACAAGCCCCTGAACCCTTGTTTTGATGTCGTGGAGATACAGCGAGAAGCTCCTGGCTTATCTTTAACGCCAGTGACTTATACTAAGAATTTGTTTTGGGCGTTTCAGTGATGCCTTGTGGAGCCTGAACTAGACCATCAAAATTAAACGTTTAACAGTATTTCCCTGTGAGGAATACTGACACGCTTAAAGCAAGGCATACTTGGCAGGCAGCATGAAGTCAAACAGAACTCCTGCCTGTAGCCCAGGGTTCCAATTAATAAAGTTGCAATAGCGTCACAGCTGCAACCTTGAGGATTTCCATCTCCCACCTAGACTAATAAATTGATCTCTTAGAAACAAGCTGTGAGCACAATTTTAAATTTAAATATTGTGTCACTCCGAATGTGCTTTCAGTCAAGATATTAGCTCAAATGAAGGACGTACTGAATTGAAGATCTGGATATGTTGGCAGAAGCCTTTAGCCTAATCAAGAAATTTATGGGCGGACAAATTTGCCGGGGAGCCAGACATCTTCTCTAAATCTAGACATACAAGTCATTTAACCGCTGATCTACAGTGTCCCTGAGCTTCCCCGAGGTCAATTAGAGGACCTTATCCATTTAGTTCTGCTTTATGACTTTAACAAATGACTGGCTATTTTTTTTTTCTTTCTTGGTTACCAGAAGCTAATAAAAACTTCACGGAGATTTAGAGACAACTAATGAATTCAGGAGCAATGGATTGCATGCCTACCTGTTCTAGTTCTTGTTTGGAAATTCCGCATGCCCAGCTTTGAAAAACACAATGGAAACCAGTCAAGGAATGGGACGTGACGATATCTAGCCTACGTGGATGGGAAGACACGAGAGATATGAAGAATGACATCACAAAGCGTTCAGTGCCTGTCAGTCCATGTGGAGCCAGTTGCTCAGATGCAATAACCCTTCTGGCTATGCCTCTGGAAACATTCCGTGGAAGCCGGTGACTTGGTTGGTATTTCACACGTGAAGACATGGGTTGAAAGCAGACATGGGCTTTAAGGCTTTAAGAGTGGCAGCTTTCTGTCCAAATTCCAACGAAAATAGTTATCAGCTATTTTTTCTCCTCAAAGGCAGCAAGAGAACATAGACCCTGCCCCCAATTCTGTGTAATCCCACCCAACCAAGACTCTAACAACAACAGTTCTATAATAGTGCAGTTTGTGTTATTTCTTGGCAAGGCTCAGATTTCAGGTGACATCAAGGTGACTGTATAGATATATATGCAATGAAGTCAGCTTACAATTACTGTTAGATTTACAGATTTAACTGCATAGGGTGCCAAGCTTATGTGAGGCAGAGGATGCCACAAACGAGGAGATAGATGCCTATGGCACACGCCAGACACAGAGTGCTGATTTCTTGAATAAACAAAGAGCTCTTAAGAGTTAATAAAAAGATAAATAACCCAATGGAATAATGAGCTCTTGTGTATGTTACAAATATTTTAATTTGGTACAACATTTACTCATTGATTATATTATCTTTGTGATTCTCATAGGCTTGTATTTTATGGGGGTCGAGTCTCTATGTCTTTCTCTCTACCACTTTGATGCTTAAAAAAGACGTTCCTCATTCCGAAGTACATATATTTGATTTGAGATTTGGGAGGGCATTAATTTCTGATCCATATGTAAAGTTTTTGGTGTGTGGTTAGAGATAAAAGTAGACTCACATTTTCCTAAATAATTTGCCAGTTGTTCCAGCTCCATTTACTGAGTGGTCCTTCCTTTCCCCACTGATGTGTGGTATAACCTTTATCATATATTAAATACTCATGTGAGCTAAAAATAAAAAGTCATTTCGGTTGAATGCCCTGAATTAATCTGAGGAGTTTGCAGAGGTGGCGTTCGCAACATGTGGACGTCCTTCCTTTCTTCTCCTCTCCAGAGACTGAAAATAGAGGGAAGGAAGCCAGGGAAACATTAAACAAGGTCTGCTGCTCTGGATAATGTCTATGAAGAAAAAAAGCAGGCAGGGATTTTATGATTTAAAGACTATTATGCTGCTTAAAGAACCCTGCAAAAGTAACAATAACTGCCATTTATCGGGCACTCACTCTATGCCAGGCGCTGTCCTGAGCAGGTCCACGGATGACGTCACTCCATCCTTATGACCTATCCCTAATCCATGATGTGGATACTTTTATCATCACCCGGATTTTAGACATTAGAAAACCAAGGCTCAGAGATACCATGTCCCTTCCCCCAAAGTCATTCAAAAGGACAACTGCCTCCTAAAATGTGGCTAAACCAGCCGAGTCAGCAGGGGCACTGCAATTGTTACCCTCTTCAAAACAGCACCTCTCAGCAAAGACATCAGATGTCAACAAACACCCCAAGGAAGGTCCCTGCAGATGGAACATAGGATGCAGCATCGTCTCACGAGAGGACGTAATGGAATCAAGCCAGGGAATTCTATGGTTCTGAGAAATGTGGACCGCTGTCAATTTCCAGGAACTCGTTTAACTCCCGTCTTTTCACACCAGTGTTTCTCCTTTCCAGGAAGGCCAGGCAAGAGGCTTTTTGTCTAACCGGCTTGAGAGGGGAGGATAGAGACTTTTTTCTCATGAGATCCTATGGTAGCTCAGACAATTCTGTGCCTAAATCTTTGGAGATTAGTGGACTGTGGGTGTTTTTATTCTTTGTAATTAATTGTTCATTTATCAAATGTTTATTGAGTGTCTCCGTGGGCCAGCACGGCGTTAGGCGCTGGGAGCACAGGCGACTTTGCCCTCACGCAGCACCCAGTTGGGAGGACACAGCCCCAATTCCAGGCCGGGCGTGTACTGGGATGTCATGGGGAGGGGCTGCCTTGGAGCCCGCTGCTTTCTCCAGTGGGGCTCTGTTTACACAAGTCCAGAAGAACCAGACACTGGAGGATCAGGGAACAGGAGTCCTGGATTCTTGGGTCCATTTTGACACTTGCTGCCTTCACAACCCTAACCCTAGTGCAGCATTCTTGTCCTGAAAATGGGACTATTAACATAGCTTTACATGTATCCGTAGGTCATTACAAGAATGAAGTGTACGTGAAAATTTCTTGAGTGCGTTAGTTGCTGTACAGATGTCAATTTTCACTACTGAAAGGAGAAATACTGTCAGTCGATTTGTTTTGTTTTTCTGTGGTTGTGTGAGTTTGTTTTGTTGTTGTTGTTTGCCATCTTCGTACCAGGTAGCTGGTTTAGCTGGCCCAGACCTCGTGGCCAGTTGGCTCCAAGCCAGAAAGACACAGTCTCTTTCCCACCCCCTTGACATTGCTTCAAACTCCCTAATGAGGAATGGGCCGCCTCGGTGTTTTGTCAGTTCAAACCACATCCTGCCCGTTTCCACTTTCCATAAGACAGCTCGAGACACCAGTGTTCTAAGACGTGGCAGGCTTGCTGGCGAGGCGATAGCTGAGGTGCTGTTCGCAGAAGTGAAAATAATTCATCCAGTGGTTAGCACGTCAGGGGGGGCATTAAGTTTACCCTGGATCCCAACTTGATCCAAATCCCTGGCTTGGGGAGTGGATTCCACTCAGCCTCCTGTCGCTACCTGGACCCACAGCCTTCTCCTCGATGAGAACTAAGCCAGAGGCAGGACGGACAGAGGTGACACAGGGAAAGGGCCACATGCTGTCCGGACCTGGGCCTGAATCCAATTGATGGCAATGGCATAGCCCACAGTAGCTGGAAAGGACCACGGCACCTCTTAGTCACTTTGCAGATGAGGAAACTGAGCCCGGGGAGGGGCGGCTGGTTAGAGGCAGAGCCTGGACTGGCGCCTGGGTCTCTGGGCTCCTGGCTCAAGTTCATTCTAGGAAGATAAGTTGTACCCATAGCTGTAAGCTGCTGACTTGTTGGCATCACCAGAACTGGTTCTGGTGATCAAGAATGGTGACCAAGGGGCGCATGTCACCGCTGGAAGCTGTTTGCTAAGAGCCAGGGTGAGGCCAGCACGGGGCACACAACAGCAGCTCAAGCCCATGCTTGGGGCACCAGGCAGGCAGGGACACCAAATAAAATAAACCCTTTGAAAGAATTTGACCCTCGAAGAAGAAGAGAAAGAGCAGGAGGAAGAGGAAAGAAGAGGAAGAAGGAAAGCGAGCAGGAGCAGCGGCAGTGTGCAAACAGCCACCGAGAGAAAATCGGAACTTTCTGGAATTTGCAAACTTACGGTTTGGAAACATTTTTATTACTGAGATGCATGATGGCAGATACCACGATCTTTCAAATGTTCTTGGGAAGCCAGAGAAAGTGAAGGGAGAGCCACGGCCCAAAGCAGGGCTGAGGGCAGAACCAGACCTGGGCTGTTGAGGTCCAGGGCAAGGATTCAGGACTGGCCTGAGTGACAAGTGTCCCCAGGTGTGTACCCCATGGCCCACTATGTTCAGTGGGCCGTCCAGGCCAGTGGGCACGTGGGATCTCTGTCTCTGTCCTTCCTCCTGGGAGAGCCTGGAAGGCTAAGGTAGCCCTGACTGCAGGAAACACGGATTTCCACAGTCACCTCGCCCATAGGCTTCTGACTTTGAGCAATGCTTATCACACGGTTGAGGGCTTTCCTTATCTTTCAAGGGTATGGGATGGCCTGTAAATGCTCAACTTATTAACTCGGCTTCTGATTCTCACTGGGAAGCCAAGGGCTGCACGAAACCTTAACGAGGGCGTGTGGACAGCTTGCGGTGCACTGTGGGCTGCCAGGTGCGCAGCCTGTTCTATGGCCTCTCCCGGAGCAACAGGAGTCCTGAGCCTGGGTGGGGAAGGAGCACGCAGAGGAGAGACCAGCTGCTGCAGCCTGTCCCTTTTGAGCAAATAACCAGCACCTGGGAGTGCCCCGTCCCAGGCCAGTTCTGGCTCCGGGTCTGAGCTAATTACAGCTCCGTTGTGGGGAGAGTTACCCTGTGTCAGTTTAACTGACAGCCCAGATAAGAGGTACTGGGCGAAGTCACACAGGTTGCACAATAAACCACTCTGCCAACCAAGGGAACAGACGAGCCTTTTCCAACCTCTATGGTCAAAAACGAATTTCCTTTATGGCTGTCTTCTCCACCATCTCCTCTCCGTCTCCTATTTTTAGTTTTCAGGTCTGTCTTAATTAGGTTTGAGTTTGGGGGTGGGGGCTGGTGGGTGATTTTCCCTTGGACTCGTTCAAGCATCAGCCTGGTAGCTGGTAGCTGGTATCTGGCCTCTGGCTTCCTATCGTGGTTCAAGATGTGCCTGGGGCTGTTGTCCACCACGGATCGGGGTTGGCATCCACAGGCCAAGGCTGCCGGTCCCATCGTGATGAGTCGATGAGCTCGGCCGTGTGTCAGTGAATTTAATGCCGTGGCATGTTCAGCAGATTCATGACGCCTTCTGCTCACTCAAGAAGGAATATTCTCTCTGACAGCTGCGTCCCCAAACCCACACCCAACAACTTGCCAGTTGGGTCCACCCTGCCATGAAGCTCTCGCCATGGAAGACCAATGAGCCTTCTTCCCCAGCAAGCGCCCCTGCACCCCTCACTCCAGTACCGTCTGCACACTCGTTGTTGCAATTGCTGTTCCTGCATTCCCTCTCCACCACCGTCGTCTGCCCGGGCGGCGAGCGTTAGACTTCACCGAAGCACTGAAGTTCTGCAAAGCGTTTTTAACTGGCCTCAAGCTAATTCAGCCGTGCCATCTTGGGTGACAGAGGAGCCTCTGGTGCTTCTGTCTCGCCCATGGAGGTACTGCAGACCTCAAGGCAGCGTCAGGATGGTAGAGGGCAGGTGGCAACAATTTTCTTTTTAAATTCTGAGGTACGTTAAGCCAAAGCCGAGAGTGCACGGATAGGCTTCAGGGTCAAGCAGGATGAAAAAGCGCAGGAGAGGTGGGCGAGCCCATGAACGACCAGGGAAGGGAGAGAGGCAGGAGAGGGGGACACAACGAGGGAGGACGGAGGGGCCACCCAGACTGTGCACAGGTGACACACCCAGTGTCGTGGGGTGCCGAACCTGATGCTGCAGCCCCTGGGGCACAGCCAACCGGCATGCGGCCCTCTGAGGCCCCTTCTCCCCCACCTCTGGGCTCGAGGGCACTGAGTGCATGGGATGGGCCAGCCCTATGGACCAGTGGCTCCCGGCTCTTTGCTCCTCCAGGCAGGGCCGTGAGGGCAGGCGCAGGCTCTGGGAGGCTGAGCCCCCTGGCCGGGCTCCCTCCTTCAGGGCAAGGAGCGCCCCTGGGGCTGGGGCCCCTGGCGGTGCTGCTGCTGTTCTCTCAGGCGTCACAGGGAGGCTCAGTGAAGCATCCAGTCCCGGACAAAATGGGATTTGACAGGTCCAGTGGCGCAGTCAAGGGTGTTAATGCCCCGCCCTGAACGAAGGCTGTGAGGACAGCACGATGCTGTAAAATAAGCCTCTCTGGCGTGTGTGGACTTGCGAACTAAGCACTGAGCTCATCCTCCGGGCGTGGCAGAGTCTGGATTCATCCCACACCCAAATCCCTTCTGGGGGCCTCAGGGGAGCTCGCCAGTGTCCCTGACTGCCTGGTTCCGGGTCTCCCACCCCAGCTCCAGCCGCTCTACCTGGTCTCTACCCAATCGATCCTCCCTGCTTCCTGCTCTGTGCTGAGCCCTGGGTTTGGGGGGCTCACCCTCTTCCCCGGCACAGTGAGACAGCTTCCTGTCGCTGGCATTTCACCGCTGCTGAATTTAAACAGCTGTGGTCAAGGATGGCGGTCCCGGGTCTGACCTCCCGGCTCTGCCAGGCACGTCTAGTCCCCTCCAATCCATTATTCCCTTGTTTCGCCCCCGCTTCCCTCTCCTCTGCCACCACCGGTTGCTCACCAATAACCCGAAACTGTCTTTTGCAATGGAGGCAACAAGTGTCGGCAGTTTATCTGCTGTGCATGATTCTAAGAATTAAAGTTAAAAAAAAAAAAGTCAGGAGAGTGAATGTTAATAATGACGGAGTTCGCTGGCAACCTGTCATAAGAGTCCTGGAAACCTCCTCTGCACCCTGGAGCTGGGTGGGGATGCGAACCCTTCTCCATCGTCCTGGCGCCCTCTGGCCTCATGGCGTCTTTTCCATTTCGTGTTTCGGGCTCCTCGTGCGCACGATGCCTGGCCTGCTCCTCCCTGCCCACGACAGCTCCCGGCTCACCGACGGGAGCTTCCCCACCAGGCACACCGGGAAGTCACAGGCTCTTATCACCTGCTGTGGGCACGCAGATGGACATCTGCTGGCTAAGAAGATCCTCCTGGGGCAGGGAGGTGGGGGGGCGAGGCGTCTGCACATTTCGAATTAGCCCCGCCGTAATGAAGAGGTGCTGACAGACAGATGAGGGGACCCAGCCTCTTTTGTGTGGCATTCCAACTTCTGCCATGTAAAGTTGTCTGCACCTAGGATAAAAGGTTGGAAGGACGGTGTCACAGATCGAAATGGGGACGTGGTGGGCGACTGCGTGTGCAAGCGCTAGCGTGTGCACGTGTGTGTGCATATTCGGGGAAGAAGGTGCAGTGGATTATTGCTGGAGAGGGCCGGGGTCCTTATCTCAGAAGACCTTGGCCAGTGAGCAGGAGGAGAGGGGAGAAGAGGGACAGGGACAAGGATCTCTGAGCCAAGTGGAGGACTGAGAACCAGAAAGAGAACAGGAAACCTCTTTGCTTTGACCAGAACCTGGCTCAGGAAGGCTCCTTCGGATTCCTTAGCATCCATCTGTGTTAGGAAAGACCTGATTTTTTAAAATTGAAGTTAGAAAAAAGACCCTCTGGTGTAACTGGCTCTCTGCATGGGGGCAAACCCAGGCCCACGCTAGCAGGAGGGTGATGGCAGCTTCGCGAGCTCCCTGGCCCTGGGAGGGATAGCCAGTCTCCCCACAGCCCTCAGGGGAGGCGTGGTGGCTGGGACGTCCCAGGGGAGCCCCTAAAATGATGAAAAGCTTCCATAGGATTGTTACTGGTGTGGGTATCAGCTGGGAAGCATGTTTCTAAGTGGAACAACACAGTAAAAAGAGAGAGACGCCTGCAGGCATCGTCCTGTTTCAGAGAAAAAAATCCTTGCCTTTGGCGTCTGACTTTGCTGTTCTGCTGAGACGAGGGCCAGTGTGTGGCGGCACCAAAAGGGTCATGCTCCCTTGGGCTCCGCGATTGTGTGTGTGTGTGTGTGTGTGTGTTGGGCAAAAAGAGAACGGATCCCTGACAGGAAGCCCAGTGAAGCCAAGGTCCGGCTTGCATGTGAAAAAGCCGTGGTGCGCAGGGTGGCGCTCAGGGTGACCACCCAAGGCTTCCGCCAGTGGCTGGCCCTCTCTGCTGCGGTGTGGAGAAAGGACAAGCAAGGCCTGGGCTTGGCTCCCAGAGAGGACTCCCTGGAGTTGCTGAAGCCTTCGGTTGGGAGAAGCAGGTGGGATGGGGGTCCTCCTTGCTTTCTAGCACCCCCAGGGCCGCCTGAGGAGGGATTTCTGGACATCGCCCCTGGTCATTTCTCTCCATGCTCCTCTCCCGGGTGTGATGGGGGCTTCCTGCAGTTCCCCTCGCCTGCGCCTCTCAGCTGAGGCTCCTTCCAGCACAGGTGTTTACCAAAGCCCCGGGGAAGGCACTGAGTGTCTGTTGACGAAATTCCCCCAAACCGTTGATTTTCCTTCTGTTATGTGGGATTTAAAAAAGGGCAGGCCTTTGAGTTTGTTCCTTCTTCTCTATAACACACCAACAAGGTTGGGAGTTCAGAAGTTACAGCACATTGAGAACCAATAGGGCTTTCAAAGAGCTGGGAGGAAAAGACCCCAGGTTCATCCTAAGTCGGATTCACAGCCAGGCCGGCCCTCAGCTCTGCAGAGCACGGGTCTGCAGGGCCACACGGAGCAGGGGGAAGGGGCCCCTGCTCTCGCAGGCTTGCAGCCATTCTGGGGACCAGGTGGGAAACGCTATGGCATGTTCGGAAACGTTAGAGGATGGCTAAGGCCATGGCTGCAGGGGCAAGACAGGGCTGGGCGGAGCTGCACAGGCCTTTCTGGGGAAGGATTCAGGCGGGAGGTGGGGATGAGTAGGGCCCAGAGGACGGGGAAGGTGGTGTCGTGGGGAAGAGAGGGGAAGGAATTCTAGAAGGTGTGCGTGCGCACGTGTGTGTGTGAGAGTGTGTGTGAGTGTGGGGTGTGTATGTGTCAGAATAAGCATAAATCTGGAAGTGGGCTTAGTAGGGGTTCTTTGGCTCAGAAGAAGAATGATGAACATTTTTTGAGCTTCCCGTGTGCCGGGCTGCACACTGACATGTGTTGGCTCACCCCATCCTTGTGACAGCCCTGAGAGTCAGGTCTTATTATGTTCATTTTGCAGGTGAGAAAACCAAGGTTCAGAGACGCTCAAGCCACGTGGTCCACAAGGGGAAGAAAGAGGACCCGAGCTCATGTCTGCCTGCGAAGCCCCTGCTCTTACTCACGCCCTGTCGTGGGACCCGCCTGGCGGAAGGCAGGAATGCGGTGTTGGGTTGGGCAATGCGGTTGCACAGAGAGGGTGAGGTGTCAATGTTGCAGACTCAAGAAGGGGACAGAAGATTCCAGTCTTATTGCAGGAGGCTGTAGAGAGTTGTGGTGGGTCTTTGGCCACGGGAGGCGTGTGGAGAAAGGGGTTAGGCTTAGCTGGAAGATGCCAGAGGGCAGGGAGACTGCACAGGAGTGGGTAGCATGGGCCTGGCCCAAGGCAGAGGGGCGGCCAGAGAGAGGAAAGGACAGAGCAGACGGATGTCGCAGGAGACGGCATCTCCCAAAGCGTGTTCCATACATACGAGGATCTACGAGTGGTCCCATTTGGAGAGCTCTGGGTTGAACAAAATAGGGTTCTTCATTGTGGAACTTCTCCTAGCCTTCGATATGCCAACAGGACTCTGGGAAGAGGGAAAGGTAATCCGTGGTATTTCTCGAACTTACCTGACAATGAAACCCAGTTTCCGCCAAGTGCCTCCTGGAGCTGGTGTTCCACAGAACACTCTTTGGGAAACGCTGCGGTGCCCATCCCTGCTGTGTTGTGGGTAACATGGGTAATTCACTAACCTGGAGACTTGGGTGCAGAGCCAAGGCTCTTGTTTGACCGCCCTATTGAGTCTTCTCATTTGTTTTGTTTTCTTCACCTTGCTTTGTTGCTCCCTATCGGCTGGGATCGCTGGCCCCGAGTCCACTGCTGACGGGGACCTTGGGACGATGTGTTTGCTCTCCCTGTGGCTGGCCTGCAGATAGGGGACACTCACCTTGACAACAGCCCTTCTCTAGCCTTCCTGAGGACAGCGATGTGCCTGCCCTGCCTGGCAGCTCTGGCCAGGCTGGGGAGCTGTCCCTAACTCTCTCCCACACACCTGGACAGGCAGATACAGGAGCCATTCTCTCTCGCCGAAGAACGTTCTGCCTCAGGGAAGACACCAACGGAGACTTCAGAGCAGCCTGGGGGGCATGGCCAGATCATAGCAAAAATAACAATATGACTTATTTGCTACAGAGGAGAATTCAGAATAAGAAGGATCTTGGACTCCATCCAGTGGGTGTTAGTTACAAAGAAACCAAAAGAACCACCTTAGAAGGTCTCACTGGTGAGCAGTTTTGAGCCCTCCGGCACTGCCAGGTGGTGACACTGGGGAGTATTTAGGGAGTATTTAGTAACTATGCTGACTTGTCTGTCGGCATAGTTACTAGCTACATGCTGTCCCCACCTGGGCGTTCGGAGCAGGCTCCAGTGACAGTCCAGCAGGTTCGGAGTTCAGAGACCAGAACTGCAACCCCAGCCCAGCCACCCAGGGGCTGGCTGACCCCAGGGCAGATCACTGTGTGTGCTTTCCTTTTTTGGAAGAGAGAGAGAGAGGGAGGGAAAGAGAGAGATAAAATCTGATCTACCTCTTAGAGGTTCAGGGTGGTTTCTGTTTTGCTTTTTGTGAAGAGCAACTAATAAAAATGATACGAAACCCTCTGAAAATAAATACAGGCTCTATGCGTTTCTAGCAATAATACTAAGTATTCTCGTTGGGATTGTGGCTCAATTTACCACGATAAAATCACTGGTAAATTTCTTAAAAGTTACTCCTTTGTGCGCATACCTTCCCCCAGAAAATGGTTTTCTGTTAGAGGAAAATTAAAGGACACTCCGAGTCATTCATTTGGGAATTTATGTATTTCCTTTCCCCCCAGTCGAAGAGCTCTCTCGCCAGGTTTCTATTTTGGTCATATTTCAGAAATGACTGGACGTCAGATTCTGCACTCTCACTGACTGAGAACGAGTTTAGAAAAAATAATGAGATTAACAGATAAGTAAACAAACATTTTAATTGAGGCTCAAACTGCAGAAGTACTTTGGGCAGTATGGAGTTACATGTTTCCATATTCTTTGTTGGTCTGCATGAAACCCAAACCCAGAAGGTTATATTAAACATAATCACCTAACTCCACAGGGCCTTGGGAAGAGTTTTTAATATGGCAATTTAAAGGCATGTGATTGTGCAAAACACAATGGCACGAATGAGTGTTTTCTGTTGCCTTTGTTTCTTTCAGAAAGGAAATTAGCTCTTGGGAAGAGTACCAAATTTCAGACACTCCCCCCCACAACCACCAAAAAAAGGGAAAATACCCTGATGGACCTCACTGATCGCCTAGGAAGGTGGATATGAGTCCGATCTGGGATGAGGTCTTAATGCAGGTTTTATGTTGTGAGAACCTGGCCCCTGGCTCCCAAGAGTGCTTCTAAGTTGAAAACTTCATTGCATTCTTTTTTTTTTTTTTGTATTTAATACATATTTCATAGACTCCCATCTTAAAAGCTTTCTGATTGACTGGCGGCAGGGAGCCAGCTCCCTTATCTAACTGGACTAAGTCCTGCTCTCTCCACAGCTGCGGAGTCGTTGGTGTCCACAGCTGCCTGGAGTTAGGCAGAGAACATCCGGGAAGGCCAGGCAGGATGTGGAAGAGGCTGCTCTGTTCTTTCCCGCCTGATGTCCTGCCGGCCGCAAGGTAGCTGTACCTGCCAAGTGCCCACCCAGCTCCTCACACCTTTCTCCTTTGGATTCTCAGTGGTCTTGCCAATCATAAAGTAGGTGCGTGGTGTACTGGGCCCTGGAGCTTCTCTTCCTCACCCTTCTCTTCGTCCGAGAGTGTCCGTTCAGCAAAGGAATAGCTCTCCGAAGTGGGGTAACTATAGCTATGGATCCCAAGGCTCCTTAGTCCTATGGCATCATTCACCTCTACCTCTCTTTTCATAGTCCTTACCTCAAGAAGGGACCCCTTAGAGCTGCCCTGTCCAATACATAACTGCTAGCCACATGCAGCTATTTTAATTTAAATTAAATAAAATTGAACAAAATTTAAAATTTTGTTTCTGATATAGAAACAAAATATATAGAACATTTCTGGCTGGGCGCGGTGGCTCACGCCTATAATCCTAGCAGTCTGGGAGGCCGAGGTGGGAGGATTGCTTGAGCTCAGGTGTTCGAGATCAGCCTGGATTGCTTGAGATCAGGTGTTTGACACCAGCCTGAGAAAGAGCAAGACCCTGTCTCTACTATTAAATAAAAATAGAAAAATTAGCAGGGCATCGTGGCATAGGCCTGTAGTCCTAGCTATTTGGGAGGTTGAGGCAGGAGGATTATTTAAGTCCAGGAATGTGAGGTTGCAATGAGCTATGATGATGCCACTGTACTCTACCTGGGGCAACAGAGTGAGACTCTGTTTCAAAAAAAAAAAAGAAAAAGAAAAAAGAAAAAAATAACATTTCTGTCACTGTGGAAAATTCTATTGAACTGTGTTGCTTCAGAGATAACCCAGCCAATACCTTGATTTTTCCAGAATTTTAAGAGACAGAGACCCATAAAGGAAGATTAAATGACTTTTCCAAGGATATTCAGGAACTTATAAGAATATCTTTCTTGCCCATTTTGGAATTTGGGGAAGGAGATGTTCTTTATTTCAATCTTGATTTTTGAAAGAAATTTTCCATGTCAAATATATATTTGATTTTTACAAGTAAAATAACGTAATATAGCAATGGTCTTGAAGTCTAAAAACACTGGCTCCTCTTTGGAGAGGCTCATCATGGTATATTCAATTCTATTTAAATTATATTCTTATTTTTGGTGGCCCATGGAAATTTACAAGAATGAAGAAGTCCGGATTAGTTTTCAGGGACCAAGAAACATTGCTATGTTCACTCCCTATGCAGGAGTGTGCTGGTAATACTGTTATGCTCCTAAAGACATCTGGAAAATTGGGCTGTGTTATATGAGGAGGTCAATGGATGGGCTGTGCCCTGGAGTCGGAGAAACCATCGTCCCAGCATCCAGTCAGTCGACCTCATTGGTCAGATGCAGGGTGACAGGACAGTGGACAGGCTGACCATGACATGTGTGTCCTGAACATACTTCATAAACACCTAGCCTCACTTGGAGCCAAGGCAGACAATAAATGTCTCCCTCACTCAACCGTGTCCAGGATTTAAGCAGGGCCTTCTGCAACGTCTCACTGGGGGCCAGAATTCATGGTGGGTGGGAGGACTGAAGCCTTGCTCCATTGCAGAAGTCAAACACAAAGAGCCATAGAGTGTTAAAGATGGGGAATTCAGTGCTTGGGGACTCTTTTAAAAAGGTCCTCCCATAGAAGGGGCCCAGAAACTTCCTCCGAGAGTCACCTTTCCTGCTAAACTTCCTTGTATACAATTTATCCCTGTGGAGAGAGATCAAAGGGAATTCTGGGCAATTGTTTTTAGTTATTAACTAAATGAAATTGATCTGCAGTTATTCTAACAGGTAACTGAACCATGGTCTAGAGAGAAGATAAAAGAAGAATCTGGGTTCACTGTGGTCTTTATTAATTTCTTATTAATCATGAATACCTCTCCTTTGTGTATGTTCCCACCTGCCCACGTGCAACGAGGAAATACAAAAGAGAGCAGCAGAGCATCTGCTTTTGGCCCAATGGGTTGTGTTTCTTGGACTTTGGGGCCTTGACTTGTTGGAGAAGATACCATGAAAGGCTCATGTCTCCCATGGAAGTGATTTTATTGAACAGACCCTGAGAACTGGGACAGCAGTTCTGGCAGTCTTTTGGGTAAATTACGTTATAAGAGGTTGTGTATCAGAATAGCCAACCAACTCGTGAGGACCCAGAAGACAAGATACCAGGTCCAGATGAGGCAGGGAGCATTGATCAGGTAATGCAGGTCTGGGCAAGTACAGTTCAGAGCCCAGAAGGTCAGAGAATTAGCAAACCCAACACTAGCGCACTGCTCTCTTTCATAATTCTGCCCTGTATAAGTAAGGGTGCCTTGAGTTTCCCGATAGGACGGAGGGTGAAGGAAGGGCAGAAGGTGAGGCCTTCACGATGGTAACGAGGGTCTATCTTCCTCCTCTCAAGGAGAACCTTTATCCCTCCTGGGACTCAGCCTGGAGATGTGCTCTACAGGTTTCTTGAGGGGTCCTCTTGTCCACAGCACCCTGCTCATTCAGGGGCTGGTATATTGGCCTTGCTTGGAAATAATTCTTGGTCGAACCAGGTATTCTTTCTAACCCCTGATCTCCTATGAAGAGGAAATGGGGACAAGAACAGCTGTCCTGTGTGTGTTGAAGATAGAGCTCAAAGCACTAGCGAGGGCAGCCAGGGAAGAATTTTGAGGGGTCCAGAGTCAGGGTGAGGGCAGTGCATGGAAGACGCACAGGGAGGAAGAAGAAATGAAACCAGAGGGAATTGCTGGGCTGTGGCTGTGGAGCTGGAGGAGGCTGAGCTTTGGAGGGAGGCATGTCTGGCGACTGGACCTCCCCACTGCAGACCATGGTCTGCCTGAAGGTTGGGGCTTCTGGATCGAATGGTGAGGATGGCTGGGCGCTAACTGCAGTGGCTGGTGGTGGGGAGGATGCACATGCCTGGGGAAGGCTAGACTTTACATACGTGGCACCATGCTGAGTTTGGCCTCAAGGGCCAAACTGGTGAACCCAGAAGGGGAATCTTGATGTAGTCGGAAAATTCAAACCTCAGCTCCACTACTACTAGCTATGAGGCTTTGTGAAAACAAATTAACCTCTCTGAACCTCAGTGTTTATAACTATTGTGGTAGGCTGAATAATGGCTCCTCCAAAGATGTTTATACCCTAATCTCTGAAACTTATGAACATATTACCTTATGTGGTAGAATGGACTTTGCAGATGTGATTATGTTAAGGATCTCCAGGCTGGGTGTGGTGGCTCACACCTGTAATTCCAGCACTTTGGGAGGCCGAGGTGGGAGGATCATTTGAGGCCGGGACTTTAAGACCAGCCTGGGCAACATAACGAGATTCTGTCTCTACAAAAAAATATTTTTTTAAATTAGCCAGGTATGGTGGCATGCACCTGTAGTCCCAGCTACTCAGGAGGCTGAGATGGGAGGATTGCTTGAGCCCAGGAGTTAGAAGCTACAGTGAGTTGTACTCCAACCTGTACAGCAGAACGAGACCCTATCTCTAAAATAAATAAATGAATAAAATAAAAAAAGCTAAGGATCTTGAGATGGGGAGATTTTCCTGGATTTCCTGGGAGGGCCCAACCTAATCATAGGGTTACAAGAAGGAGGCAGGAGCAGCAGAGTGAGAGTGAGAGGGGATTTGATAACAAACACAGAGGTTCGAGTGATGGGAGGAAGGCTCACCAAACAGAATGAAGGAAGACCCTGAAAGCTGGAAAATGCAAGGAAACAATTCTCCCCTAGAGCCTCCAGAAGGGACACAGCTGTGCCTAGAGCTTGATTTTAGCCCAGAGAGATCTATAAAATTCAAAATAAAGGTGCCCTCCTCATAGGGCTGTTGTGACAATCTACCTAAAGCACTTAGCATAGTGTCTGCCATGCACTAGGTGACAAGTAAAAGGTAGATGATTTTGTCCTTTGTTGTTAGAAATTATATTATCAGAGCCAGGGATGGATCCCATCTAACTTAAAGCCCACTCATTACATTATACTAAAGACAACTTGGGGTGGTTGGAAGTGGATGCAGCTTTTCCAAAGAGTCTGTGGTAAAGCATTTCAGGATTGCTGGAATCCAAAGAGATGCTTCCAAGTCCTTTATTCCAGAAAGCTTTGGGGACCCCAGGGCACCCCTTGAGTAACCTGTTGCATCATTAGTCTTGCAGACATGTGTCTGAATTCCTGCATCCGATCTCTGCAAGTCCAAGTCCTTGGTGGCTTTGGCAGGACTGCATGTGCACTTGAGGCACTCTCCCATATAATGTGGCAATGAAGACGAGAAAGTATCACTAAGCTGTGTGGCTGTGAAGTGGGTGAGAAGGACTCAGAATGTCATTCACAAGTTGCTGGGTGGCTGCCAGCGTGTTGCATAAGTCTGGTGACTTCATTTGATAATTTGCTGATCATTCTTGTTTATCCCTTTCTGGGTTCCTGCTATCCTCACTGGCTTTGTTTAGCTCTGAGAAACTGAATATACAAATGGACATTGGCCAGACCCCATATGAAAGTAGAATTTGACCCACTATCTGCAGCAACCAGCCCAGAAAACCAGCCCATTATCCATGGTAACCAGCCCAGGAAGCCAATCTGTAGGAAGTCAGATCACTATCTCTAGTAACAAACCAGGAAGCCAAACAATAACCCCCATAACAGTTGGCCCCAAATGGCCAGGATCTGATTAATAACTGACAGCTTTCTTGCCTTTTTCCCTCCTGATTCCAATTTAGAACCAGCCAGAGAAAGCCAAATATGCACCTCTAACTGCTCACCTATCACGTCCTGCTTCTAGTTAGCCACCTCCACGTAGGCTTCCCCATGCCAACAACCTGCACTCAGGGCAAACCCACTGCCTTCTCTTTTTTCCATTATAAATCTTTCCCACTCTTCTGCCTATCTTTGAGTCTCTGCTAAAATGCAAGAGGTAGTGGGTGACTGACTCCCTTGCTGTGTATAGAAAGCTCTGGATAAACTGCCTTTGTTCTTCTCACTTGGTTGGTCTTTGTTTATTTCCACACACCATACAACTAGCAAATGTGCATTTGGAGGTGAGAACATGTTTTACATTCTTGGACCCAGACAAATGTGGTGTCAAGTGATGGGATCATAGTGACCACAATTGTGGCCTCATGAAGCCCAAGACACCTCTTAACTCCTATCTTTATGGAGTGGCCGATTTGTGGAGTGGCTGCCCTAGGGGCAGGAGATGAGTGTGATGAAATAATGACTCAGTTCTATTTGAACTTGAATTAGTTATGGAACATAAAGGAAGTAATTAGTAAAGGCGAATGGGAAAAGTTCAAAATTGGAATTTTGTTTTTAAGTAACACTTGGGAGAGAACAATTTCCCAATATGAGAAGACAACAGATTTCCCTATTTCCCAGCTCACAGATCTCATTTTAAAGAAAACAATGAGAAGGTAAGTTTTAAGTGGTGTCACAGGGAATGTTAGAAGCTAATGTTACTAATCTAAAAACTATCAGTACAAGGAAATATACAGGTGGTTATGGGGCAGAGATATTGCAGGAACTCTCTGTAGACATCTCAAATTATTGGTCTTTGAAAACAAGGTCCACATGGGATGCTCTCTGCAGTGCCATTGTCAAGATCATAACTAAGTTTATTGTGAGGCATTATCAAGATGCATTCTCATGATGTGTACCTGGCTCCAAGGACCACAGTTGATTATTATCTTGGGGAGTAATTTATCATTCTCTTGCACACTTGCTTGCTCTCTGTAAATAAAAAT
The DNA here is from genome assembly GCA_004363605.1 of Indri indri. Lineage (NCBI taxonomy): Eukaryota > Metazoa > Chordata > Mammalia > Primates > Indriidae > Indri > Indri indri. The sequence goes on along the minus strand of RJWJ010020230.1, from coordinate 1,473 downwards.
GACAAGTCAAGGTTTGGTAGTGGTTAAGAAAATCGTTGACATGGGTAATTAAAAAATTTTGCTTCTTTGGTTCAGTTTCTTAATTTGAATCTTTATGCTGTCTTTGTAGTTATTGTGGTTTTATTATTTTCTGTAGCTGCACAGCTTTTGATGGTTTGGCATAATAAATAATATTATTTTCCATTTTATGAGGGATTACAACACCTTCTTGTTCACCATTTTGCTCTCTCACCCCACTATCCCATGAGGCTGGTAGAATATGGTAGGGCAAACCTCACTGAACTGAGAAAGCAAAGATTCAAAGGGGCCAAATACTTTCACCAAAGTCATGCTTAACAAGCTCGGATTTGAACCCTGATCTTCTGACGTCAAGAGTTCACTGCCTGCCAATAGGGCTTGCAATACTTTCATCGGACACAGTTAGTATCTAGTTTCCCCTTTGAACGGACAACAAGTTTCAAAAGTAAGAATTCTTTGGAAAGCTTGCAAAAGGAGAGTTGAGGGAGTTGGAGAGGAAGACTTACAACTTAATTAGCAAGTATGGGGTGAGGTGGGGGGACAGGGGAGCATGTAGGGGAAGGGAGTTGACGGACACATTGCTTGTGTGTGAGCTGTAACATAGCTGTACGCTGCGCCTACTGCTGGGTTGGCCAACACGGTGATCGCCACCCACATGTGGCTATTGAGCACTTCAAACGTGGCTTGTTCAAACTGAGATGGGCTGCAACTGCCAATTAGACACCGAATTCTGACTTAGTTGAAAAAGAAGGTGAACTATCTCAATAACTTTTATATTTATTATATGTTGATATGATAGATTGGGTTAAATAAAATATATTATTAAAATGAATTTCATGGGGTTACTTTAAATTTTTTAATGTGACTACTAGAAAATTTAAAAGTACATGTGCGGCTCACATTTGTGGCTCACAGCTTATTTCTGTTGAACAGTGCCGGGCCAGAGTTCTCCCCTCTGGATGCAACCGTTACTTGGTAGGTGAGAGTAAGTGAGGCCAGGAGTCCTGCTGTGGGTCAAAGAGGACAGAGACTTGCAGTAGAGGATGGAAGGAAAGAAAGCTGGTCCATCCGGCCCCTGGGAATGGGGCCCTCATTATGCAAGAACATTAAAGAAGGAGCAAAATCTCCATGCGGCAATTTCAATGGAAACATTTTCACTTCTGAAACCTAAACTCCACCCAAGGCAAAACAGATTATTGCTTCCTGGAAATCGAACCAGGGGACTTGAAAGTGTTTCATATTAAAAACAGAAAAACCCAAGAAGGAGAAAAATAATTATATTTCTAAAAGCTTTTAGAACAAATGTTTGGTTGTGAGAAATAGCTTTCCTATAAATATTTCATTTCTCTCTTTTTTTTTCCTTTTGTTCTCCAGCTGAGAGGTTCCACATGGATATAGAAGATGATGTTCCCCTTGGGAGAGGGATCAAAGCCACCCTGGGTCTACATGCTGCTG
>RJWJ010020229.1:0-29323 GCA_004363605.1 Indri indri | reverse complement strand
ATGTTTTGGTTTGATATAATCCAATTTGTCTGTTTTTGCTCTTGTTGCCTGTGCTTTTGGGGTCATATCCAAAAAAGAAAACGTAGTATATGTACACAATGGAATACTATTCAACCATAAAAAGACAAAAATCTTGTCATTTGTGACAACGAGGATAAACCTGGAGGACACTATGTTAAGAGCAATAAGCCAGGCACATGTGGAATCTAAAAAAAAGTTGATCTGGTGGAAGTAGAGAGTGGAATGGTGGCACTGGGGTGGTTGGGGAGGAAGGAGACAGGGAAAGTGGTGGCCAAAGGATTCAAAGTTTCAGTTAGATAGGAGGAATAAGTTCAAGACATCTATTGCACAACAGGGTGGCTATAGTTAATGTACTGCAGCAATCCCCAACTTTTTTTGGCACCAGCGACCTGTTTCATGGAAGACAAATTTTCCACCGACTGGGGTCAGGGAGTTGGTTTTTGGATGATTCAAGTGCATTACATTTATTGTTCAATTTATTTCTATTATTATTATATTATAATATAATGAAATAATTATACAACTCACCATAATGCAGAATAAGTGGGAGCCCTGAGCTTGTTTTCTTGAAACTAGATGGTTCCATCTAGCGGTGATGGGAAACAGTGACACCTGACGCATGTTGCTTATGTCAAGTCTACTCCATAATCTTGTTTTGGTGGCTGTCACTGCAGAAAACCCTGCTTCACAAAGATAGGAAGTTGGAAAGGGAAGCAGGCTTATCAGTGCTTTTGTAGCAATCTCAGGATATTCCACCTTGACTTTAAGCCAGTACATATGGAGGTTTGAAATTGTATCAAACATACTTTTAAGGTCACCGTCATTTGTGATCTCAAGCAGTTGATCCTCTTCTGGCACGGCCAAAGTTGATTCACCTGGGTTATTCACAAATGGGTCATGGATCCATTCCTTCCCAGTTTGGGGGTCCTTGTGGTTGGGAAGTAATGTTCAAACTCTTTTGAAAGCTGAGATAGGTGATCATGCACCAGCTGGGAGAAAGAAGGTCCTGGCTCATTCTCTTTCAAAATCTCTGCTAATGTTTGAAACATGTCAAAAATCCTAATGTTCGCTCATTGCCCCCATAATTCCAGTTTGGCTTTGAATGCAGCCACTTTATCAGCTAACTTGAACACAGTTGTTCTCCCCTGAAGTGACAGATTGAGTTCGTTGAGCAGGTTGAATATGTCACACAAGTAACCAAGTTTTGCAACCCATTTCTTGTCACTGGAATGTATTGCCACTGGTGACTATTTCTCTGAAAGAAAACTCACACCTACTGGGTAAAATGCACACTGTCTGGGGAATGGGCACACTTATATCTTTGACTCAAATGGTACAAAAACAATTTATGTAACCAAAACATTTATACCACTGTAATATTCTGAAATAATAAAAAAAGGAAATCTCTAGAGTGCCTCTTGTAACTCAAAAACTCTGGCCAGTGATCTACCTTTAGAAAGCCATAAGTGAAGACGTATGTGCTCTTCGTCCACCTCGTCACAGAGCTGCATGAACAGACATGAGTTAAGGGCATGTACTTTAATGCGGTTGATAATTTTAATCAAATCCTGCAAAATGTTGTTTAGTTCAGGTGACATTTTTCAGCTGGCCAGCATTTATTTCTCTGTGAATGACACAGTACATAGACTCACATTCAGAAGCGACCTCCTTGACCCAAGTAGTGAAACCAGAAAGCCATCCAGTCATGGCGGCCACTGTGTCCATGCCTATACCAACACAAAATGATCGATTCAATTTCCCTGATATGTAGTCATTCAAAGATTTGTATAGTTCTGCAGCTGTGGTGTTGGTTGGCAACAAAAGTGCACACAACATATCCTCATGCACATCCTCCTGAAAAATGTATTTCATGAAAACAAGCATTACTGCCTTGTTGTCAACACTGGTAGACTCATCAGCCTCTATTGCATACCATGGTGACTCATTAATCCTCTCTAACCATTGTGCCTTAATATCCTCTGCTATTCCATCAATTCATCTAGTTATGGTGCTAGCCAAAAGAGGAACAAGTGCCACCTTTTGAACTATAGACTCTCCTAAAAGTTCATGGCAAATGTCCTTAGGCACAGGCAGGATGAACTCTTAACAAATAGTAATGGGCTTCTTAGCTTTAGCAATGCGGTTAGTCACTAAGAGTGATGCTCTCAGTGCAGAAACATTTGATGAAGTGATGGCCTTCAATAATTGCTTCTGTTCTTTGTGTTTATGTTTTTTTCTTTTGAAAAACTCCAAAGGCTTGTCTTTTAATACAAGGTGCTTGATCTCCATGTGGCAAAGCAGTTTTGAAGGTTTCATGGCTTCACTGGATAACTGGTTGCCACATATTATACAAAGCAGGCTTGGAGAATGTGAATCACCTGTTGCAATGAATCCACAATTTAAATAGGACTCTCGGTATTTTCTTTTAAATGCAGCTTTCATTATGTTTGGCAGTCTTAGAGTCTTCTGCTGTCTCATCATTGGGTCTTTCCCCCTTCAAAGGGGGAAAGAAGAAGCTCTCCAGCAACATTTGTTTTTTACTCATTTTTGCTAGGGTTAGCTTATGGGCTTACCAAAACTGTGACTGAGACAAGTGTGCAGTGCGGGAAAGAGGTGTGGTTGGAAGCGGTAAATAAAATAATGGGTGGGTCATGCACAGACTAAAATAAGTGTTGGCTTCTGACTTAAAGCCTGACACCAGATGCAGCTGTACAACTGAAGTACATCAACACACTTGGCTGCTATAAAGCCTGCTACCAGATGCAGCTTAATTGTCACTTACCACTCACTGATAGGGTTTTGACATGAGTCTGCAAGCAACTGATTTATTATGGTCTCTGTGCAGTCAAACCTCTCTGCTAATGATGATCTTATTGGCAGCCACTCCCCAGCACTAGCATCACTGCCTCAGCTCCACCTCAGATCATCAGGCATTAGATTCTCAGAAGGAGTGTGCAACCTAGATCCCTCGCATGCGCAGTTTACAGTAGGGTTTGTGCTCCTATGAGAATCTAATGCCACTGCTGATCTAACAGGAGGTGCAGCTCAGGTGATGATATGAGTGATGGAGAGCAGCTGTAAATACAGATGAAGCTTCACTTGCTCACCCACTGCTCACCTCCTGCTGTGGGGCCCATTTCCTAACAGGCCACAGACTGGTCCATGGCCCAGGGATTGGGGACCACAGATATACTGTATTCTCGAAAAATACTAAGAGAGTGGATGTAAAGTGTTTTCATTACAAAAATGATAACAATATAATACATGTGTTAATTAGCTAGATTTAGTCATTCCGCAATGTATATATATTTCAAAACATCATGTCTACAATATTATCTGTCAATTTTAAAAAATAAATTAAAAAATTAAGAGAGTAAATGCCCCAAAGAACAATCCTCAACCAACTAGGGGCAGGATTTGATGGATGCACATCCCAACTTCCTTACCTCTTGGTGGAACAATTCTGAGGTATGTGCTACATTGTCTCTCCAATGGTCTTCTGTGAGATTTACCTTCAGTTTCCCACATGGTAACCCACTCATCAAGGCATTCTTTGTTGACTTTTCTCATTTCCCCACTCCTTTCGCAGTTTCCTGAGACCATCTACCAAATAAATTACATTCACTCAAATCTTTGCCTCAGGGTTTCTTTTTGGAGAACCCCGACGAGGTACCCTTACTTGTCATTTTCTATTCCTTTTTTTTTTTTCTTGTACTTATAAACTACATGACGACAACGTCTTACTGCTAAATCTTCTGTGACTTGCAAAGTGTCTGGCTCACAGTGGGCTTTCATTAAATCATTTTTCAGCGAATGACTAAAGAATAGAGATGAAACTCCCAACTGCTCACTTCCTTCTTTTGGATGATTTGTTCCAAACTTAGGAAAAGACAATAAAACTGGCACCATAGTCTGGCTGTAATCTTTCTAACATAGTGAATGTCTTCTTTAACATGTTACTGTTTCATCTCCATTATTTCATTTTAACATTACTTGGATGTGTACTATGAATGCATACTACATATTGTATTTAGGTTCTTCATGCACCTTATATCTTTTAATAATTGCAACTTTTCTATAAAGTAGGTTTTATTATCCATAGTCTGAAAACGTGGAATTTAAGGCTTATCTTAGGTCACAAAGTTTATATGTGGAGAGGTTAGGGCTTAAACCCTGGTTTGTCCCACACTTTTTCTCATATATCCTACAGTCTAGGCAAGTAATACACTTATAAATTGTAACTTTAGTTTAGTTTTGTGTTAATCTAATTCTAAAGTTTAAATTGCCTAAAATGGAGAGAGATGGTATATGTCAGTTCCCAGAAGACTTCTACAAGCACAAGAAAATAGCTGTTATAAGAAAGTACAATTCTATGAACTAGTGTTTCAAAGATGCAGGTGAAACCAAATGAATTTTCATGCCTGGGTTAATGCTCCATTGCTTTGATAGGGAGGCGAAAAAGAAGGGAAATAATTGCTATCCTAGGAAAGTCACAAGAGATTATGATGTAGTAATAGTTGTAGTTACAACCTATATCATGACACTGTCAAATGTGTCTCTTTAATACATTTATGCCGATGGCAGAATAAGTGGAGAAATTTTACATTTATTGTGGAATCAAGGCAGGATGCTCCAGATTTCACTTCTAAAGTGAATTTTACTTTAAGCAAATAATTTTAAACCTCAAGAATGACAAGGAATAGCTCTCATGTTTCTCTTTCTAATTGAAATAAGGTATTTACTTAAATCTGGGTTTATGGGATAAAAGTGATACATTTGGATGAACAATACTCCTTTCTTATATTAACATGTCGAATAATCCTTAAAGGGAATGCTAAACAAATTTAAGTGAAACTTCTGGTTTCCCTATTATCCCTCTGATTTTAAGTTAATAGAAGACAAAATTGTATTAGGAATTCTGAGCAAACAAGTATTTCAATAAGGAAACAAAAGAAAATCATCGTCATTCTTGCCGTCCTTGTCTGGGAGATCAGTGTGGAATGGTTAAAAAGGCCACTGGACCAGAAGTTGGAGACTCATGATTGGCTCTGACTTGCCATTAATAAGTATGATTTTGAGCAAGTCTCCAGTATTTTTCGGACTTGATTTCTTGCCTTAAGATTGAACTAGATGCTTTTTATGGGATCTTCCATTTTTAACATTCTGTGACTTATGACTGTGTTAGAGAAATGCATTCGATTGTTGATTTTAGTGGTGTCACAGAGGGAAAGTTGGCATTCTGAAAATACTATTAATTGGGAGGAGAGTCAACTAGGATCTAATAAAACAATCAGTGTAATTAGAATTTAGAGATATAATTTCCATTTGGACTCTGCCACTCTAACTCCTCATGTGAAAAGAACATATGCTTTGAGGTTGCAAAGACCAGGTTCAAATCTTAGTTCTGCCACTTACCAGCTCCTTGACCTTGACGAATTCATTTTTGATCTTAGGTCCTTATCTCTGGAATGGAGATGATAATGTAGGTCCTACTTCATACTGAGGGAATAGTATATGAATATTATAGGATGAAATTTTTGAAAGCACACTATAGGAATGAAAATTACTACACTGATGTAAGATATTGGTATTGATTAAAAGGAGTAAAATAGGAGGAAAAATAAAGCCTTCTCAGGCTGTTTTTGAGAGATGCTTTAAGTCCCCAAACCAATATGTACCTAGACAAGCTTCTCATTTCTCTCATACTGAGGAAGGAACTTCTCAGAAATGCAAGTTTCTCCTGATCACAAAAAGATCAACTTGCTGCTGTATGGGTTTCAAATGAAAAATAAATTTCTTCAAAATATTTAAAGAAATATGCAGTTAGCAAACTATGGGATCTTATAAAAAACTTTATTGAGCAACTATAATGTTATGCACTGTGCCAGACTCTTTTCAGATGTTGTCTCATTTTATTTCTGTAATGAGCCTGTGAAGTCGGTGTAATTTTCCCCTTGGTACAACGAAGGATTAAAGTCTAGAGGAATTGAATAACTTGACCAATGTCATATGACTGGTAAAGGGTAGAGCCCTGAGTTTAACTCATGTTTTTCAGACATCAAAACTCATTCTCTTCCTTCTGAACTATGTTGCCTCCCTGTTGAGAAAAAAAGAAATTATTTTTCTAATAAATTGAGCTCCAACCTTGTGATAGACATTAAATTAGGCAGTTACATGAGACCTTTGAATCTTCACAGAACCTCTCTTGAGTTTTATTTGCAAGTTTTATTCTCATTTTAAAGAAAGATCTTTTTTTTAAATCTTCACCTTCTAGAATGACGGTGACACATCAGTAAATTTGTTTAAAAATCCAATGAACAAAGAAAATTGAAAACAAGCAACAAAATGAGTTTAGAGTAATAGAGGGAAAATTAATTTCCTACCATGATATGCACACATACTTTAATATATACATATTAGTTGTGTTATATATGCTAGCATTTATATGCTAATTTTTGGAATGAATAATGCAATTATTAGCTAGAGAGAACTAAATGTTCAAAATTAATATATAGAAGATAAGGATTAATTGGGACTGGTTAAAAGACAACTGAATGGGCAATGATTTTTAGAATATCAGGCTCCACAAAAACCATTTACAGTCATTGGCCATCTGTAGGATTAAAATGAAGTACAGATAGAACACATGTAAAAATAAATGTTTCCATTATCAGATTCAGGTATCTACCATGTGTCTAGCGTCACGCTAAGAATTTTTACACCTATTATCTCATCTGATCCTCAAAACAGCCCTGCATTGTATATTTTATAATTTCCATTTCACCAATAAGAAAACCATAAGCCCCCTCTCCACTACCATGAAAATAACCCTTAATAAGTGCCATTTCTCTTTTCCAAGGAAGGGTAGTAAAAGTCCTTGAATTTTAGGTATCACTTACCTCACATCACCTCACTCTATCGTCTCTGGGCAAAGTCATCCATTCATGTGATTTTTATCAACTCTTTATCTCCAGTCTGGACCTTTCTTCTGAGATCCTGTCTCATTTATCTGCCTACTTCCCTCCCCATATGGACATTGCATGGGCTCTCAAGCACACCATCACGAAGAGAACTTGATGTCCTTTCCTGTAAATACATTCCTCCTTCATTCTCTGTCTCAGTTATTGACATCCTCAAGCCACCAGAGCACATAACTTTCTTTTTTTCCCTCTTTACATGTAACCAGACCTCAAACTGTGTCCTTGTCATCTCACAGATACATCTGCATATGCCCATCTTCACTGCTCTTCCTATAGTTTTTGATATAATTTCATATCAACTCTTACCATACCTGCTTCCTTTTGTCCCCTGAACTGCAGGTCCTTGGCACTATTTGCAGTTCATAAGACAAAGGAGGCTACAGTGCTCCTTGATCCACTCACAGCTGCCTGTAGTCCCTGTCCATCCGCCTATCCCCTTTCCAAGATTCAGCTTGAATGTCACTTATTTTCTGAAATCCATTTATATCTCTGCAAAAAAATTGGCTGTTCCATACACGGTGTACCTTTTTCTAGCACAGTAATGTAAGCAAATGAAGCACGTAATTTATTACACTGATTTATTTGTAAGTCAATTTCCAGGATTGGACCAGAAACTCCTGGAGGGTGTAACCATGACTTATTCATCTCTGTATCCCACTGTCTAGAACAACAGGCAGTTCAATATGTACTTGATAGATTTTTAAAACAAATGGAATAGACGCTGTTTTTGAATGTTTGATTTTTAAAATTTAGTTAATTTAATGCAGCTAACTAAAACCACATTTAACACATATTTACATTTTAATCCAAATCTCTAGTTTTTAACAAAGTCACATTTTCTGAATAAATAAAATCTCACTTTAAAATATTACAGAGTCATGATCTATGAGCAGATTCCTTCAATCCCAGGTGTGCTCTTTGGCAAATGCGTGATTTTGCATATATTACTTGAATTCTTCTAATACTAAGAAGGAAGTTGGGAAGAAATTTATATATATTGTATAATAATCTTTTCCTCACATAAGGATAGCTTCTATAATTACTCCACCAGGAGAAAGTTTCATATAAATTTATAACACTACGTTTAAGAAGTAGTTTTCCCCTTGATTTTTCTACTTTCATTAGTCTGACTTGATGGTGGTTTCTCTTTTGCAGGAAAGCATTGTGGATATGAGTTGGAAAACAAGAGTTTGGGTTCCTGGGCTGCTGTTTATATGTTTTTGTGACCTTAAGCAAACCACTTAAATGTCCTGAATCTCAGTTTCTTTATTTGATTATTTCATCAGGAATTTGGCAGGGTCAAAGGGACATCATGTATATGAAAATGCTTTGTGTTCCACAAACTGTGAAGCAAAGCTCAGTGAAAAAGCAGCAAGGATAGGAAAAGCATGGGTTTGGGACCCAACAGACAAATTTCAAATGTTTGCTTTGCTATTTTTGTGTTTTTTGGGCATATTACTTAACTTCTTTGAACATGCTTTCCTCATCTGTAAAATGGGCATTATAACATCTACCTCCTGCAGTTGTGGAGAAGATTAAAGGTGTCAATGTATTATTTAGGGCATCTGACATATAGTCATTGCTTGATAATTGGTGATAGCACAGGCAAGAAGAGCATTCAGTTTTTGAAATCCTCTTTCTGTATACATGTCTTTTATCCTGTAGACTGATCACCAACCAACCAACCAAGATGAGTCTGTAATATGCGGTAAGCCAGAGCTAGTGTCCTCTGCAGAATCAGGCTCATTTATAAACCGATGTTCCTGGAACTGTCCACACTCCTTAAGAACAAGCATGTGCCAAATATTTACTGTACCTGAAACTCTCACATAACAGCAATAATTATTATAGTTTCCATTTATTATTCCGAGCCAGCCGCTATAATAGGCACTTTGTATACCTTATCTTGTTTAAACTTCAGGTCAGTTCAGTTAAGATGGGGGTGACTTTCCTTTTCATTTAAAGATGATGAAACTTGGAAACTCACAGAAATGATTGGCTTCACTTACAGGCTAGTAAGCAGAAGGATCAGAAGAACTGAATCTTTCTCATAATATACCCAGTGTTTTTTCTACCACACAACAATGACAAGTGGGTCAAGCTCAGTTCAGCACTTTGGCTACTCCTTCAAAATAAACAGCACTCTTGAGTTCAGAAATTTAGCTTGACAGATAAATACCTGCTATAACTTGTGTCTAAGACACTGAGTGAACCCTTACCTTTGATTTAGGACCAGCCCTGACTCAAGCACAAAACTAGACCTGTGGCAGGATATGAACATCTGGGGCTTTATACATCTGACTTGTTTTCCCTTTTGAGAGTGCCATCTCACACAGCACTGATTTTTTTGATTCAGTCGATATTTATGATGTGCCATCTCTGTGCCTTGAGATTATAATAAGTGCTAAGGATAACAGGATAAAAATCTCAGTCTATGTCCTTAAGGAACTCTGAGTCAAATAGAGAAAAGTAGAAATAATTATATTTGTTGAGTTTTGTGAAGTCAGTAGGCATCATAATGCTATTCTAGGAGTGCAGGAAAGGGCCATGGAAGATTTCCAAGCAAGTATGAATGTTTCATTGAAGACTTGGAGAATGAGAGTAACTTTGAGAAGGAGGAAAAGAGGGAAGGGGGAAAAGAATACATGAACAGAGGCATGAAGACATTAACATTATAGCCCATTCAGAACTGTGAGAAGTTCAGGGTAGGGTGGGGACTAGAACATAGAGAGGCAAGAGAAGATCTGCATGGATTTGCCAAGGATGAGATCACAGTGGGTATTAAAAGCCATATCATATTGGAATCAATGTTGTGGCAAGAAACCACCCTTGACACCTTTTAAGCATGAAAATGAAAAGATCAGAGTAGCAGTTCACATAGAGCCATTTGTTGGAGCATGGATGGGAGGGGTAGCCCTGGAGGAGGCATACCAGGTAGGAGTCATCGAGGTTGGAAGTGCCAAAGGCCTGGGCCCAGGTGGTTGCAGCTTATTGGAGAGAAATGGTGGATGAAATCTAGGAGGCTGAATTGGCATACCTTAATGATTTAGTGGGATGTGAAGGACAAAAAGGGGTGTAGGTGACCTACTGGATTTCTGTCCTCTATGACTGAAAGAAAAATAAAGGAAGGGGAATGTTAATTTTATTTGCTTAACAATATTTATTTATCATCTACTATAATCCAGGTTTTATTCTAGGTACTAGGAATGCAGCACTGAAAAAACCAGAATAAGCAAAAATTTACCCTAAAATAAAATCTACATTCTAGTTAGATGAACATGAAGGCTAAAAGAAGAATTAAAACAGAAAAGGAGAAATGAGAGTTTTGGGGAGCAGGGAAGGAAGGAGGAAATTTATATGGTGACCAGGGAAGGTGTCACTGAGAAGGCAACAACTGAGTGAAAGTCTGAGTAGGTGAGCTCTGTGGAAACAGGAGGAAGATGATTTCAGGCTGGGGTAATAAAGTCCTAAACAGAAGGCGCCTAGTAGGAGGAAACAGCAAGAAGGCTGGTATGATAGGAACGGATTTGGGGGGAAGTTGAGATAGTATCAGGAAGGTAAAAGGCCAGAGCTGAGGTAGGATATTCTGTAGCCTTGCAGAAAATTTAATACCTTTAACTTTCACTCTGGGTGAGATGAGAAGCCACTGTGGTTTTTAATTAATTAACTTTTTTTAAAAATCAGATTTGTTGAGGAATACTTTATAGGTAATAAAATTCACTCATTTTAATTGTATATTTTGATCAGTGTAATTCCTCTCATATCTGAGTTTCTTGACCCCTACGTCCCTCAGAAAAAGATAGTATGAGTTCCTAAGTCCTGATGTCTTCCAGACAATGGCTTCCTCTTTTTGCCATGTTTCTGTGTATAGTCATTCACCACATAATGACATTTTGGTCAGCAATGGACCACATGTGTGGTGGTGGTCCTGTAAGATTGTAATGGAGCTGAACAGTTCCTGTCACCTAGTGACATCTTGATGACCCTGACTCTTTGTAGGCCTAGTGTGTGTGTGTGTGTGTGTTAATTTTTAACAAAAAAAGTTTAAAAATTAAAAAAAATAGAAAAAGCTTGCAGAAAAAAATACGTAAAGAAATTTTTTTATAGCTATACAATGTGTTGGTGTTTTAAGTGTTATTAAAAGAGTCAAAAAGTTAAAAAAATTAAAAAGTTTATGAAGTAAAAAGTTACAGTAAGCTAAAGTTAATTTATTATAGAAGAAATTTTTAAAAATTAAATTTAGTGTAGCCTAAGTGTACTAGTATTTATAATGTCTACAGCAGTGTACAGTAATGTCTAGGCCTTCACATTCACTTGACACTCACTGACTCACCCAGAGCAACTTCCAGTCATGCAAGCTCCATTCACGGCAGGTGCCCTATACGGGTGTACCTTTTTTCTTTTAATCTTTTATACCATATTTTTAATATACCTTTTCTATCTTTAGATACACAAATACCATTGTGGTGCAATTGCCTACATTATTCAGCACAGTAACATGCTGTACAGATTTGTAGCCCAGGAGCAATAGGCTATACTATACAGCCTAGGTATGTAGTAGGCTATACCATCTAGGTTTGTGTAAGTACATTCTATGATGTTCGCGCAATGACAATGCATTTCTCAGAACTAATAATCCCTATCATTTAGCAAAGCACAACTGTACTTATACTTCTAGTGACTGGAAGGTGACAAAGAGAGAGTGATCAAATGCTTGGACTTTCAACTGGCTAATGATAGTTAATCTTTAAAGTGGGAGTGGGGTTAGATTTCCTTCGCATAGACCACTTTCCTTTCTCCATTTTTGAATGGCTCAGTATCACCTCTCCTCTTTTTTTTTTTTTTTTTTAATCACTTTTCTATTTTCAAGGATAGAGTTCATTACCTCCCTCCTTCCTTGGATGATGGATAATTTCCCCCTCACCTTTTCCCACCTCCATTCAGATTTTCCCTCTTCTATTTGACATCGAATTAGTCAATCTGCTGTTTGATTTATCTCAAATTTCTCTTTTCTGCCGGATAACCATCCATTCTTAGATCTCTCCATTTCTATCATAGCTCCTGCCAACTGGTTTTTTTAAAGGCCAATCGATGTGAAGATGCAGTTTTTATCATTCAAGGAAGTCACTGTGTGTACGGTGGTGTGTGGAACCACTGAGACTGCTACTGAAAAGAAATGGGCAAGGGGAGGATGGTTCAATTGAAAGAAAATGTTGAAATAGCCATTTTATACACTACTGGTGGGGAGAACATTTGGTAAAACATTTCTGAAAGGCAGTTGGTGTGTGTAACTCTCTCTCTCTCTCTTCATAGATACATGTATATCTATAACTAGATTGATATATAGTCCTACGATTTCATTTCTTTTGACCTAGACCTTCTCTTAGAGGGTCTCTCTGTTTCTTCTATATTATTCTGTGTGTCAATCACCCCTTAACCAGGTCCCACATGACCAGGATGTTTTCTGGCTGTCAGGGTTCTCCATTTCCCTTCAGCAAGTACTTCATCTAAAGACAACTAAGCAATCTGTCCCCATCGCCTTCCAATTATGATCTTGGGCAAGTCATTTAATCTTTCTGAGCTTCTTTGTATTTCATCTGTAGAACAAGGTTGTTCTGAGGTCGACAAAGCACTACATAATCATTTCACATAGTGCATGGCTCATTTTAATCACTTAATATTGGTTTGCATTTTTGATTGTTCTTATTATTGTTACTATTATTTGGGAGGATTTAGAATAGTAAAAATTGGGAAACTGTATAATTGTGTAATGAAGTGACACTGGTTAAATACACTATGGGCTATTGATATGAGATCAAATGTTGGGTAAAAAAATAAATTATGACTTCTTTTCCGAGTAATGGTAGAATGAGTATTTAGACCAATCTTACAATTGAAGGCACCTAGAAGATACATGAAATACAAAATAAATCTGCTTAAGGATATTGGAGATATTACAAGAAAGTGCAAATTAGCAGCCAAACACTGCAGAGGACTGATACCTAGAGGATCAAGCCTGTTATTTGGAACCACTTCTCCCTGGAAGAGTTTGCTTTCCAGAAAGCTGCAGACAGGTAGACAAGCCATTTTTTGTGTGTGTGTGGTCTTGCAGGTTACATCTCTCTATTTCTAGGCAGAAACTACAGAGCAATGGTAGGAAAACCAAGGTTGGCTTTGGAAAACAGTAACTAAAATTGCCCCTCTCTTACACGCGAGAGCTTCTTTCCGTTTCCTTGTCTTCGAAATCAGAATATCAGTGTTGGGACTTTTAACATAACTCAATGTATGTGAAAATTCATGATCTGGTGCCTGATACATTAATATAATTCATTTTTTCCTTTTGCAATTAAATTATTACAAAGTAACATAGAAAAAAATGCAATTAATCAGCTCAAAACTGTAAGGATTCAGTAAAAGTCATTAGAATAATTTACATGACTTCCAGTGGAAAGATTATGCATTCACATAGAAATGATAAATACTGAGGTGATGAATATCCTCAATACACTGACTCGATAATTATATATTCCATGCATATAACAAAATATCACATGTATGCCATAAATATGTATAAATATTATGTATCAATAAAAATTTTAAAAAGATAATGCATTAGTTAACATTGCACTGTATAAATTAAGGATTTGTGTTATAATTTATATAAACACTGCAAAAATGTGAAGGGGAAATGAAATAAAATTAGTAATCCAACTAAATAAATAAAGAGATATAAATGGGACAGGACAAACATAAGTCACAAATGTAAAACACTATAAATGTAGGCTCACGTATATCAATAATTACTTTCAATATAAATTGGTTAAGCATTCCTATTAAAAGATGGATATTTTTAGACTCAATTATAAAACATAGTTAATATATTCAATTTTTGTAGCCCTATAAGAAATACAAAGTGACAAAAAGTTTAGAAATAAAATGATGGAAAATTGTGTCCTATACAATCACTAAGAGAAAGAGTGTCGTTGTAGCTATATTAATACCAAAGAAGACTTAAAAATTATGAGATAACTAGGGATGCTTTACAATGAGAAAAGCTTCAATTTGCCATGATGATATAACAATTCTAAACTTGTATGTACCCAGTGAGATAATCCTGGGATATATAAAGTAAAATTCAACAAAACCAAAAGAAAAATAAATAAATCCATAATCATATGGGTATATTTTCAAATTCTTCTTTCTGCTTTTTTCTTCTCTCTGTAATTGATAGAGCAGATAGACAAAATCATTAAACATAGAGACTATTTGAACACATTAATGAACATGACTTAGTTGACATATATAGAACATTAAAGAATGTATGTGTATTGTTAAAGTACCCAGAGAACTTTACCTAAATTGACTTTGTATTGTGTTATAAAACATTTTAAACATATTTCCAAAGGTTGAAATTATATAGAACTTGTTTTCTGTCCACAGTAAAAAAAATCTAGAAGTCAATAACGGAAAGATATCTAGAAAATAATTATATGTTAAGAAAATCAAGTCATATTTTTGTAAATAACCCATGGTCAAAGTAAAATTCACAATGTAAAGAAGAAAATATTTTGAACTGAATGATAATAAAAATGTGACATATCAAAGCTTATAAACTACAGGTAAAGCCATGAGTTGAGAGAAATTAATAGCTTTAAATGCACATAACAGAAAAAAAACCACTGAAAATTAATGATTTTAATATTCATTTTCAGAAGACAAAAAATAAATATCATTCTTACATATATACTCAACAAAAATTTGTACACATGGTCATCAAAAGACCTGACTAGGAGTGCTCATAACAGTTTTTACAATAGCTAAAAAGTGAAAATAAGTAGTGTCCATCAATAACAGAATAACAAAATAAATTGTAGTATGTTTTACTAGTGATATGTTATACAGCAATGGGAATAAATAAACTACTGCTATACACAAAAACATAGATGAATTTCATATACTCCATGTGAGTAAAAGATGCTAGACACAAAAGAGTTTATGCTATATAATTTTATTTATATCAATTCCAAATACCCATGAAAGTAATGTATGATTTTAGAAATCTATTGGGGATGAGCAGCTATGTGACCACATGAACTCTAGTAAATGCATGCAATAATTCAACACAAATTTTACTAAAAATAATTATGGATGCAAATAATGTTATGATTAGAGAGAAATTTATAGCTTAAACTATCTATTACACAAAACAAAAGAAAGAAATTTCAATAAAATAGGTATTTATTTCAAAAAGTAGAAAAATGATAACGAATTAAACCCCAAAATTAGAGTGTGGTAAATTGTAAAGTTATGAGCAAAAAGTAAAGAAAAAGAGAAAACAAACATATGAGAGAGGATTAACAAATTCAAAATTGGTCCTTTAAAAAGACCAATAAAATTGATAAACTACTGGCAATACCGATAAGAATGAAAGAAGATATACAAACAATATCAGGAATGAAAGGTGTGTAGCATTTCCATTTCTATTGCCAATAAATTTGAGATTTCTATATCAATAAATTCATATAAAATGAAGAGATTTCTAAAAAAAATACAACATCAAATTTGACATAAGAGGAAATAGAAAATATGAATAGTCATAGAATTACTGAAATCAGTGAATCCATAATTTAAAAAACTGTCCAGAAGAGAAGCTATCACACCCAGGTGGCTTCACCCATGAAATATGTCAAATATTTAAGAAATAAATAATACACATTTTGAACTTTTTTTTTCACAAAAGATAGAAAAAGATGGAAGCTGCTGCATCTCAATATAACCTTGACATGAAAGTATATAGGACTATCAACGGAAAGAAAACATAAGGTCTCAAACCCTAAATAAATATTAATGAACACAATTATGCAATATATAAAAAAGACAATACATCCCAAATAAGTTCAACTTATTTTAGAAATTCAGGCTTGTTTTTATGTTCTTAGATCTATTTGTCCATTATATTAACAGGCTAAAGAAAAAAATCATTTGAATATATCAATTGATATAGAAAAAGCATTTGACAAAATGCAACACCTATTCAAAATAAAAGTGTTCAGTAACTAGGAATAAAGAAGAACTTCTTTAACCTGATAAAAGTCATCTACTTACAGGTAACATCACACTTAAGTATGGTGAAGACTGCATGCTTTCTCTTTAAGATCAAGAACAAGGCAAAGATGTTGCTTTCCTATATAAACACATACATTTAACACAGCATTGGAAGGTCTAACCACCGCAATAAGGTAAGAAAAGGAACACATACGAATAGAAAAGGAACAAATAAGACTGTACCTATTTTCAGACACAATACTTGTGTATGCACAAAATCCGAAGGAATCTGCTAAAAAAAAAAAAAAAATCCTGTAACTAGTAAGTGAATTAAATAAGGTAGCAGGATACAAGACCAATACACGAAAATCAATTGCATTTCTACATACTGACAACAAACAAGTGGAAACCAAAATTAAAAAAATACTATTGCAATTGGCCCCCCCAAAATAAAATTCTTCACTCTACCTCTAATAAAACATGAACAAAACCTGTATGATGGAAATTGTGAAGCACTAATAAATCAAAGAAGATCTGAATACCTGGCAAATCATGGATTGGATGACTCAACATAGTAAATATGTCAATTTTTCTTAAATTGATATTTAGGTTTAATACACTTCCTACTAGAATCACAGTAATTTTTTGGTAGATGTAGAAAGCTTATTTTAAAATTTATATGTAAATGGAAAGGTCTTGGAATAGCCCAAAATATTTTGAAAAAAAAAAAAAAAGAATAAAGTGGGAAGAATTACTCTTCCCAATAGAGGACTTACTATATAGCTGCAGTAATCAAAAAGTGTGGTACTGTCACAAAAATAAATGCATTGATCAGCGGAACACAATAGAAAACTCGTACTAGTTTTGATGCCAACCCTGTTCCATTTAAGCAGAAGTCAAAAGATGATCATGGTGTGGACAAAGGACGTTGGTGTTTACTAACACAAAAGTGCTTTTGATGTGCAAGATTGTTCACAAAAGTATGTGTATTCCAATTATATTAGGATTGAATTATATTCTCTATACATTTACTGAAGAGCTATCATTATTTAGAACTTATTTGTTTACTTATTTATCACCATGTTCTGAAAATATTTAATTTTTCAGTTTCCTCATGTGTAAAATGGAGATAATAATTTTACCTATTTCATGAAGACATTGTGAGTATTAAATGAGTCAATAAGCATGAAGCTCTTACATAGTGCTAAAATACAATAGGGGCTCAAAAACTTGTTGTTACCATTATTGTTATTATTATATGTAAAATAAACTTAATGCCTAGTTCATATGGTTGTTTTCAAGATTCGAATAAAGCAATTTAAATGAGACAACTAACAGATGTTCTTTTCCCTTCTGATCAAGTTGGAGAAGGGAAGGACTTATCAAGCAAGTCTTCCTGAAGGAAGTCGTCATCAAGCTGGGTCAAGACAGATTGAAAGTTCCAGTAATCACACGGAATGTATGACTTATAAGAGGAACCATTTATTCCTTCATTTTACAAATATTTATTGAGACTCTACTATGCTCCAGGATAGTGTAGTGGTTAAACAAATGGGATCTGGAACTAACATTTCTGTGTTTGAATTTTGAATCCTTGTTACCACTTACAAGCTGTGTGAACTAGAGCAGTTTACTTAAGCTCTTAGGGCATTGTATAAATTAATATTAGATTTCATAAGTTAAGAATGTTTGTTATAATTTCTACGTTAACCACTAATGGAATTGAAACTTCAAAATGGTAGTTTTCTCATCTGTAAAATGTGGGGGGTGGGGGATAAAGAAACCTATGTCATAAAGTTGCTGTGAAGATTAAATTGGTTCACACATTAAAGCATTTTAGATCAGAGCCTGGCACAGTGGGAGTGTTCAAGAAATGTAAATTGTGGTTGTTATTTCTATCACTATTCTGGGTCTCAAGGATATAATGATAAAACTGTATATGTGGGGAGACAGAGACATGGATATATGATATAAAAATGTAATAAGGTATCCTTAAATCTGAGTAAGGCATTCAGTGAGGACGTTACAGTGGGTACTGATAGTAAAAAAGTATCTATGAGAAGTGTCAGTGATGTCAGAGAATTGTCGCAGTGGGAGCACTAGAAGACGAAGGCTGGGAGACGAGGAGGTGTTTATCAGAGTTTGGAGGTGGTGCTGCTTTTGGTGGGAAGTCAAATGAATGACCACGAGGAAGGGCAGCTAAGGTGGAGAGAAGAAAGGTTGAGGCAATGACAGCCCAAAGAACTGGATAGCTTTTACACAAGGATATCAAAGACATTTAATAGAAAAGAAGTATTGGCCAGGCGCGGTGGCTCACGCCTGTAATTCTAGCACTCTGGGAGGCCGAGGCGGACGGATTGCTTGAGCTCAGGAGTTCGAGACCAGCCTGAGCAAAAGCGAGACCCTGTCTCTACTAAAAATAGAAAGCAATTAATCTGACAACTAAAACAAAGTATAAAGAAAAAAATTAGCTGGGCATGGTGGCGCATGCCTGTAGTCCCAGCTACTCAGGAGGCTGAGGCAGAAGGATTGCTTGAGCCCAGGATTTTGAGGTTACTGTGAGCTAGGCTGATGCCACAGCACTCTAGCCCAGGCAAAAAGAGTGAGACTCTGTCTCAAAAAAAAAAAAAAAAAAAAGAAAGAAAGAAAGAAAAGAAGTATTTACTGAATATATACACATATAAAATCAAGCAAAAGCAAAAAAACTGAGTAGTTGAGGATCTATGAGTAATCAAGTTTGTGTTTGTTTAGAGGTGTGATGGGAAATCAGTTTGAAGTGTTAAGTTTAGGGATCCCTTAGAATGGAAGCTTCATGAGGGCTAGCATATTTCTCAGGTTTTATTCACTGATAGGGTCCATGCGTCCAGGACATTGCCTGCCATGTGGCAGGTTTTCTATAAATATTTATTGAATGAATGAATAGGTATTATGAAGGACCTTGTTCTCAAGAAGAGTGAGAACTGGATTCTGCAGGCAGTGGTCAGCCCATAGGAGTTTCTGAGCAAGGGACTGGAATAGCCCTAGCAGTGCTTCAGGAGGATTCATTCTGCAGTGGCAGGTGAGAGACACAAGCAAGGAAGAGGATAAGGGCTTACATGAGGGAAAGACAGTAGGGAACAGACGGGAGGGAAATGTCAGAGAGAGGCAGGTGAAACACACTTACAGAGACATTAAATTGTGGCCAGTATGCATAGCAAATTTGAAGAGATTACCTAAACGCAAATATTTCCTTTAACATTTGACATTCACAAGTCCTTTTCTTACAGCCTGCTTCTTCCATCAATATCTTCTACAGTTGATTAAATACAGGACAAAAACAGAATGCATCAGCCTGACATTTTTCTGAATCTAGGCTCTTGCCTTAGGATGAATGTTGCCTTTTGTTATTAAAGCACTCCTGCTTACACCCCCTATTAGTAAAATAACTCTCCCCTCCCCCAGCCCATTGGGGATTTACTTTGTCCTTCATAACACAATCTGTAAATTAGCAGAGATCCCATAAATTATCTCTATGGTGCTCTCCTCATTTTATTTATAATCTAGAGGCAATTAAAATCTGTTTTGTACAACGTGGTCCTGATGACAGATGTGTGGCTGCCACTCCAACACATGATGGCTGACATAAATCATTTGACGATCAAAGTGTCTGCTGACTCGCTAGTCTCTAGTTACAGCAGATGCCACCTCAGACAGAGTGACAGGGACATTCTTCACAGGAGCCTCATTTAAGTTAACTGCTTTACTTCACTCCAGTTCTGGAATCTTGACAGCTTGGCTAGTTTGTGACAGCTGGGAAATTCTTCACGTGGCTTTCATAAGCCACCAAGGGTCAGTCCATCCACTATCCCCACCTCTGTATGTTTCCAGTTGCTTTCTAGCAGTACACACAAAAGCTTCACAATCTGGACCCAATCTATCATTCTGCCCTTGACGTCAGCCTTGCAACTCTTATCTCTCCCATTATACCACCCTCCCCACAATCCACCAAATCTTACAATCCATACTCATCACTCTCTTTGCAGTTCCCTGAACATGCTGACCTCTTTCTCGACTGTGTCCTTGAGTATGAGGTTTCATAACCTTGAAATGATCTTCTTCCTACATTCTCTATCTAGTATAATCCTATTCTCCTTGACGACTCAGCTTAGTTGTTCTTGCCTCTGTGAAGCATATACAACCCACTTTCCAGACAACTAGTTTCTCCTCTGCTTCCAAAACAATGTCTTAATTTATTTTTTATCAGATTCATTGAATTGATTAAATCATATTCATCAATTCATGGAGTTATAATTATCATTGGTCTATGCAAGAAACCTCACCTTTATTTCACTTTATCATTCCATTCTGTCTTGACGTTTTACTTCTAATCTCTACCCAATATGGACAGTTCACTCTCATGGATTTAATTTATGTTCTTAGCTATGTATAAATTTGTTAAAATTATATAGTGTCATTTTGTTTTTATGTATGTTTAAATTTGCATATGCATGCTAAAATACAGTTTTCTACTATTTTATGGTACAATTAGGTTTTAATATCTATCTATAGTGTTCTAATGCAGCACACTCAATTCATTGTTTCCAAAAGAAATATGGAGATAGATAAAACATTCGTATTTCCTTGATTACTAGTGAGTTTTAGCATGGCTTTATATACCTATAGGCATTTAGGTTTCTCCTTCTGTGAATTATTTATATCTTTGTCATTTTGCCTTTTTTTTTGGCCTACTTTATCAGATTGTAAGTTGGTATATATTAAAATCTCCAACTATAATTTTATTTGATCTATACCTATTTGTTAGTTATTTCATCTAGATTGAAATGATAGTGTTACATTTATGTAAAATGTATGATCTTTAACACTTAATTTACTGCTCATTTTTCCAGTATGTACCATTTCTCTTTTTTTTATACCTCTGATATTTTCCATCTTAAGTTATATTTTGACTGATATAAAACTGCTAACCATGACTTGTGTTTGGATTATCTTTATTTTATATATTTTTTCTCTTTCTTTTATAACTTTGTATATGATTTTGTTTCAAAATTATTTCATACTGTTAATATATTTCTGGATCTTTCTTTATTTTTAGCTAGCCAGAGTCTCTGTCTTTTGATGTAAGTTTAACTTACTTATAGTCCCATAATTGATGTTAAATTTAAACAATTTGTAAAGTAGTTTAAATTCTGTGGAATTTTTAGTTATAATTCTGAGATATTTCTTAGTTATAATTTAAAAAGACTTTTCCCTTTATTATTTATTACTTTTTTCCTTCTGGTGCTAATAATTTTAAAAAAAAACCTGTCTATCTCTGTTATTCCTGATGCCCTCTGAGAGAGCCCCTCATCCTGATATTCAAGCTTACTAATTTATTCTTTGTATGTATCCATTCTGTGAATTCAACCAATCTATTTATGTTTTTATCTTAACTCTTATGGTTTTCTTGATGCCCATTGCTCTTGTTCCTGCTCATTGTCCCTAGTATCCTCCTTATTTATTTGGGAACATTTATGTTTATTTTGAGTTATTTATTCTGATTAGTTCATTAGGACTGCTTCAAATAATGTAGGTTGTTCCATTTGTTTTTTCTTTTGTAATGTTTGTATTTTGTATATCTTTCATGATCTTTTTTTGTGAGTGACTATTCCTCTGGCGATATCAGCTAGTTTGGTCGGTAGTATGTATTTGCAAAGAAGAATGAAATTTTGGGGCACACAATCCCCCCTCCCCATTACCCAGCTACTCTGTCTACCCAGGAATTTTCCATAGATTTTAGGTTAGTATCTGGGATCCATCAACTTCCTTATCTATTCTGTCGTGTATCCAGTTTAGGATTCAGGAAAGGAAATCAGCAGTCCATGTTATTTCACCAAGTTATAAACTAATCAGAAGTAGAATGCCTCCAAATACATGTCTTTTTCAGTATGTGTCCTGAAGGCTGGAGACTATATCCTATTCCTATTGAGTACCTATATGTAAATACACAGTAATCATTTAATCTACACTTGTCTATAATGAAGGAATAAAAGTGACACCTTCAAAAAAACAGTCCAGTTCTCAGGGATCACAAAAATAAACTCGACTTTTCTTAAAAGCCAATAAAACCTTGATTAATTAATTGTTATATGTCAGAAAGGAGGATTTGATTAATGCCTGTTATTTTTTTAAAACTCGTTATTAAAATCCTTCTAAAATAAATTAATAATTTTATTTATTTGGCTTGGTGAAATTGGCATAACTGACTCTTGGTTAATCAAAGATTTTCAAGGGTTCATGAAGTGAGTTATGAAGACATTTGTGGTTAATTGTAGCTACCCTAGAAATGAAAATTCAAGTAAAAATTTGTCTCGGACTCCTCAGGCCTATTTGCTTTTATTGTCTGTGGTTATGTCTTCATGACTACCATTGCCTTTCTCTTTTCTGTTTTCCTCTGTCTATAGAGGTGTTTCTTAACTGGGGCCAATTTTTCCCCCTTCCCCCAGGGGACATTTGGCAATGTCTGGAGACTGGATAGAGGCCAGGGATCCTACTAAACATCTCACAATGCACAGGACAGCCCCTCATAACAGAGAATTGTCTGGTCCACAATGTTAATGAACTACTATTAAGAAGCCCTTGACTGCAGGGATCCTGATTCCCTAGCTTATTTCTACTTCTGGTCTCTCCAAGTGGTATTGACTGTGGCACTGGAAACAGGGAAATGAAATTCAAGCATCCATCGTTATTCATTCTATTTGCATGCTGAGTTTGACCACTAGAAATTCAAGATTCTAGGGATATCTACAATCCACCCTACCGTACTCTCTCTCTTGTTCTTTCTCTCTTTCACACAGACCCCCATTCTCTCTCTCTCTCTCTCTCTCTCTCACACACACACACACACACACACACACACACACACACACAGCTGACAGTTGGTGTTGCTAGAATACCAACTCGATACCAACTTGGGTTGGTTGGACATCAGAATCAGGTCCCTGTATGCTGATTCCTCAGCTTTGACCTTCAGTTTTTTCTAGGATGGGGTTTATTTTCTACATCCAGCTTTTCTTTTTCCTGAACACCAGATAACCTTCGTAAGATGCTCCCCTATTGAATGCTACCCAGGTTCTGGCATGCTTTGGTTTCCTTTCTCAATGTCTCTGCTAACAAGTTTCTGTGTAAATACCAAATATCACTGTTTCAGAAGATCTTTCCTGATGGTGCAAGTTAAAGTAACATGCCCTGTCTGCCACTTTTATTTCCTTCACTTGTTTTATTTTTCTTCATAGCAGTTATCATGGCCTACCATATAGCTGCTTATTGTTTACTGCTGTATTCCAGGGCCTAGAGAACATAGTGGGTACTCGATGTCAGATATTAGGCCCTGGAGTATATGTAAAGGTTAATATGTCGTGGTTCTGTTTGCTGTTTGGAGGAGATGGATAATTATAAGGTGACAGGATAAGGCTGTACAGATGAGTATTCAGATGATGTCACTGTCCTGCCTAGGAGAGCTGGGGAGGGATCACAGAGAAGGCAACACTTGCATGGGATTCCCTAAAGAGCAGGAAGGGGAAAGAGCATTTCAGGTACTTTTTAGCATGTAAAAAAGTATGACATTTTTTAAAGAATTATGTTTTAGTAATGAATGAAATAGTCCTTCAAATGTATGTCTGGTCCACATGCTGAAGAATAATACATACCATATGAGGAAGGTGGGCATTCATCCTCTGGGAAACTGGGAGCCCTGAAAGAGTTTGAGCGGCTCTGTATTTGAAAATAATAATGCTAATGGCACTGTGGAGGTTGCATTGGATGATCAGAAGGTAGTGATGATAGACCATCATGGAGGAATTTAAAAATTAAGTCAGAAACTAATCTATTGCCTCCCTCTGAGACCATCTATTTTCTGTGACCTTCTTTTTTTCTCTCTAGATGATATAGTTTAAAGCCCAATTTCTTATAAAAACTGCTTCTCAATTTCTAAAAATTATAGCCAGCAACCTTGTGGTCAAGCATCTGATCAATCATTTGACACATTTCCTATCCATCTCATGCATTGTCATTGGAATAGATCTAGGTTTGATTCACTTCAGGGAAATTCTCTTAGAATTTGTACTAGAAAGCCATATCTCACAGTCAGTGCCATTTAGGGCTCAGTCTTAACCATCTATCAAGAGATTCTCAATTAATTTTACTGAGGCTAAAAGTCATTTATGATTACAGTCCTGTTATCTGAATATGTCTTCCTTATCTTTTACTGCCCCATGCTTCGTTCTTGGCTTAACTACCATGGGTACTATTATTTTATTGGTAAGCCTTCGTCCTGTAGCTTCGAGCTCAAATTGATTAACTACTGCTCTTCTTCAACAGATAAAGTGCATGATTAGCTTTCAGATTTCTCAGATAGAACTTATATACTTACATTTATTTTCTCTAATGTCTCAGGAAGAGCTCCTTCAGTGCAGCTTGGAGTCATCAGACTTTCAGTGTCACAAAATCTGATATGTGATTGTTCTCTTTTCTGGCTAATAATCAACAGGTCTAGGCATGCTTACAGAATTGAGAATGTCCTTTATCAATTACAATGGTTATTTGTTGGTCATAGTGATGAGAAGGAGGAATATATAGCTATTACATTTCTATAATTCATATTCTTATTAATGAGCACAGATTTGAAACTTAGCTCATCCAGAAGATTATAGAATGAGCTTTGCATTGTTTTGAGTCTCAGTTTTTTCAATTTTAAAATGGCAACATAAAGTCTATTTCATTAAGCTCTTTTGAAAATTGAATGAGACAACACATATAAAGCACCTAATATATTTTATGAGTCATCATATGTGATCAATAAATGCTCACTTCCATTCATTTCAATGACCATGTATTCTGGACTTTTATTCATCATCATCTATGCTAATTGTTGGTGATATAAAGATAAGTAATACATAGACTCCTATTTCAAGGAGACTGTAGCTTAGTGGGGGAGACACACATGTAAACAGACAGCACCATTCTCTGTGGCAGGTATGAAATGGAACACCACATGGAGTGGGGACCTAGCAGAATTAATTGGTAGTTAGTTTCACCTGGGGAAGAAGTCTTTCTGTAGTGTGTGATAGGAGATCTGAGCTTTAAATGGTATACGGGAAAATACTAGAAGGGCCTGGTGGAATGAATGGGGTTGGTGGATTGAACAGGCACTTGGAGAGAAGGAAAATCCAGGCAAAGGGAATGGCATTTGCAGCATGCACCTACCTCTCTTTTTCCTTCCATTTTTTTTCTCCTACTTCGTAATAAAATTCTCTTACTAAAATCTAAAGCTCTGTCATGCTCTTTTTCAAGTGTTGAAAAGTAAGAATAAATTTAAGGATTAAAGGTTTTGATCAATGATACCCAAAGTAGAAAGAAGAATGAGTCCTTTCTTCATTAATTCAAGCCATTAATCATAGGTACTGCCATGATGTTAAAGAATTTTCAAAGTATTATTTCACTTATATTGTTTAATTTAACCGACCCCATATTCTTGTGTGGTAAGGATTATTGATCTCATTTTACTAAAAACGAGGAAAACGAAGTTACATGCCTGCCCAGGTCTCACAGGAGGTAAACGGCAGGACTGGGACTTCGCAAGTCTCGCGGAGACTGAATCCAGCGCTCCGTCCTGTAGAGCCACGTCTTCCTCTGTAAACAGGGATTGAAAACCAGCTTGTATTTGACAAAAAGAAAAAAATTGTGGCATAATCCTAATCAAGTTTTCTCTGAAGGCTGGAAGGCTGATTAAGAAAAAGCCTGCTTAGGATAAAACTAGAGAAATTGGCTTAGAAACAAGGAATAAAAATAGTATTAATAGGGTTACCATATAATTTATTAATATCACCCAGACAAGACCATTTTGAGAATGAAGAATTGGGACTACGAGAGGTAACGAGGACTATTTCGGGCCCATTGGGAAAATATGGTCACCATAAGTATAGACTATTCACTAACTCATCTATTTATTTAACAAACAATTATCGATTACCCACTCTGTGCAAGGCTCAGAGCATAGAGATAGGGATAACTTAATGAACAACAGGAGAAATGTACTTACCAACAAAGAATAATAGCTGCAATTATTGAATATGTATATATTCCAGGTGCTCAGTTAGAAATTGAACATGTACTATCTCATTTTATGTTAAATAATTCCA
Organism: Indri indri; assembly: GCA_004363605.1. Classification (NCBI taxonomy): domain Eukaryota; kingdom Metazoa; phylum Chordata; class Mammalia; order Primates; family Indriidae; genus Indri; species Indri indri. The sequence goes on along the minus strand of RJWJ010020229.1, from coordinate 3,102 downwards.
TAAAATCTTAAATATTAAACATTACTATTATCACATTAAAATTATATAAATATTACTATTAATATATTAATATTATTATTCCCATTTTATAGCATATATAACTGAGGTCAAATCACCTAATCAATCTGATTAAATAGAGGGAGCTGACCTTCAAAATCACATCATATCCCCACTTAAAGTGTGAGGATAATTTGGCTGCTTGAAGCCACAACTCTGAAATAACATAGCCTCAGTAATCATACCCTTGGGTTCCCTCCTCCAACATGAATCTTCAGAATGTTGATATTTGGTTAGACTATAAATGCTGAGTTGCTGTTTCAGGTAGGATTCATTTACTTATGATAAAAAATTTTGACTAAGTTGGCATATGCAATAAAAGGAACATACTGGCTTGCACAACACGAAGTTCCAGAGGAAGAATTTGAGTATGCCCGTGGTCAATGTGTGTAAGTTGCCATTATGATTTGTTTTATTTTTTTTCCTTTTTACATTTTTCTATCCCTTGACTCTGTTTTCCTCTATGTTGGCTCTATTTTCAGAGAGAGTCTCCCCTCAAGGTTTCAAGACAGCTCTAACCTGCATTTTCCAAATCCAAGTCTAAAGGAAAAGAGTGTACATTTTTTCTCTCTCGCTTAAGCCGAGTCCCCAGTATCAGCTCTGACTGGTGCTGATTCATTTGGCTCAAGAGTCACACACCTATTCCTAATGACTAGGAAAAGCGGCGTAGACTAAGCCCCATGACCTGATCCTGGATCCTGGATCCTGGAGCTGGAGGCTCCATCTGAATCGCCTGGTCTAACAACATGACCCGAGAAAATGTGGGGCAAGTGTCAGTTTTCTTCGACATTCCCTTCACCTTTTTTTCTCTTGTGCCTCCTTGAGACAGTCATTCTGAAAACATCATTTATGGCTCGAAGACAACGTCCCATTCATTGCAAGATTGATCTTTTCAATTTCCAGTGTTGGTGAGGATATATCAAGCTTTAAAATAGAACTGAAGCCACTCATTTCTTTTTATGGATAATTAATTCACTCTTACAAAATAGGATTTATGCAAAGTAAGGAATCTAATTCTGGGTATAAAATAATTTTATTCAGTGGACCAAGATCAAATTTCTTCTCTTTCAACTTATGATTTTGAAAATAGTCCAATAAAGAATTAAACTCTGTAGCATGTGATGACAAAGAATAACCAGCAAATTTAGTGGCACACAAGTTTCTATGACATTTACTCTGTTTTTGAGGATGTTTCATTAAGACATTACTAATTGCATTATTAAGGAAATGTCTGGGCCTAGATTTTTCTAGGACCATGGAGAATGGTCAAGATCACTAAATTTATTTGACATAAAAGACATGTTAAGACATTCAAATGATGGGACATCAAATTTAGAAGGGACTTCATATTCCTGATCTGTGTGTTCTTTATAAGTATTGCCCCTAATGTGGGCACCATATTCAACCACCATTCAGGGTGAGTCTGATATTGAACTAAATGAGCCAGACATGTACAATTTAGATTCTAGAGGCCACGTGATTTAGATTAGGTTTGGGGTTGCAGGCTGTAAAGTCGGGAGATTTGTGTCTGAGTATCAGATCAGCCACTTAGAATATTTGAGATCTGGGCAAGTTACTCAACCTTCAGTATTTTCATCTTTAAAATAGGTTAATGATGATATTTAAAATTTTATTGCTGTTACAGAATATATGTACCTGGAATGCTAGAAATTTAAAAGTTACATTCTTACATTATTCAGTGTTAAAGTAATTATTTAGTTTGTCTTTCAAATTTTAGTAAAATTCAGTAGAAGCACAGCCGTTCACCTCACAGATATAATTCAGGATGTATTTACTTCCCGATTTACCAATCTTTGGCACAAGCCTGCCAATCTGTCCTCACCTTATCATCTTCAGTGACCTCCTATTTTGCTCTACTTTAGACAATCACTCTGTCAATATAAATAACAGACAGAGAGAGACTCTCCAAAGATAATAAGTTTATTCATGAGTGGCCATTGCAATGTGGAACCATGGTGCCATAGTGAACTGTGGTAGTATTCAGGGAGCTAAAGGAAGACAAAGATTTTTAAAGGAAAAATGAGGAAACAATTATCCTTGGCTACAAGTATCTATAACAACGGCAGTGTCAGTCCAAGGCTGGGCAGATGTCCTTGCAGAAATATTTTTTTGAGTAAGGTTTCGGTAGCCTTTGTGCAAATGTGTTCTGCTCTGTGTTCCACTTCTTCTTACTCTCAAAAACTGTGTTATTATTTCTTCTCTTTTCTTTATATTCTGTCTCATCTTTGCATGTAGTCTTTTGTGATAGTTCTTGTTCTCAGGCAGATGTGTGTGAGATCCTTCCCTTTGTGGCCTTCCTGGGCTCTATTTTGTAAGAGTTTGACATAGGTAACCCCATTTTGATACTAACAACTTTCACAACTGCCATGGAGACAAGGTGATAATTTGGGCTTTGCTATCATCACCCGTAATTTCTTGCTTAAAACTATCATTAATTCAAATTTCTCCTTTTTGCACCACAGTTTTCTTCCAGTTTCAACTGTGGTCATTCTTCAACTTAAGAGAGACCTCCCCTCCCCGCTTCCATTTACTCTTCCGTCTTCACCCAACCATGCAGCCTTTCCTGTATTCATTTTCTTTATTAAATCTTGATTTCATGATATCATTTCAATAACACTTTTAATAGTCACCCAAATCTTTGTGCTCTAATATATTTTATCACAGCTCTCTGACAAAACACCACCCCTGGGTGAACCCAATAAACCCAATCCTTTATTTTCTCCATCACTTCATCTGAGCAGTTAATGCTCCTAGAGAAATTCCCACTAGAGAGATTTATTTCTCTATAAATTTAATTTCACTGGGCTCACCAAATGGACCCTTGGTATTCATATTATATTGTTTTTGTTGGTCAATTCAATTTTCTACTCTCCATAACAACTATTTTATTTTATTTTTTTTCATTTACTATTTTTTTTATTCAGCATATTATGGGGGTACAGATGTTTAGGTTACGTATGTTGTCCTTGTGCCCCATCCCCACCAAGTCCGAGTTTCAAGTGTGTCTATCCCTCAGATGGTGCG
>RJWJ010020228.1:0-29329 GCA_004363605.1 Indri indri | reverse complement strand
TACTCTCAGCTTGCTGTCTGCTGCTTACTGCTATACCCAGACAAATAACCATCTTTGTATCTCAGTTAGTTCATTAGCCATGTGTGAAATGGGAGTGAGAGTAGTGTCTTCTTTACTGGGTGGATGTTAGAGTTGAAATAAAATAATTTGTTCAAGAAAAGCATTCTGGAACAATAAAGTGCTTTACAGTTACAGTTGTTCATATTGTTACTGTACACCTATGCCTCAGCTCTTTTAAAACACTGGCTTATAGAACCATATCCCCGTTGTTAACACCCCATGAGCGCCCTTCTTGCAATGAAATGTTCTGATTCTGGAATTTTCTATCTGGTTTATCATGCTCTAGGGCCAAGGTATTTCTTGCCTTCATATTAAAATACTATGAGAAATGTTTTCAGTGAAGTTAAAGTTACAGGTCTATTCATTTTGAATTTTAATCTCAGAGATTTTTCTACCTGTGGTTCTCTGTGTTTTTCCTTTTCCTTAAGATCTTCCTACCAACTTTCAGAACTGTCCCTCTTCTGGACTTTTAACACCCTACTGATTGTTTTGCATTCCTTTTGGCATTGCTTTTCTTTCCTCGTACTGAGCAGAGCGTCCTTCAAAGAAGGATTCTGGTTATTTTCTTCCTTCCTTGATGAAGCCCATCTGTTTCAGGCCTTTAGCTTTCATTTTTTCGTGCATGACTTACCCAGTGACCCCTGACCCCACCAAATCCCACATTTCTTCCTGTTTGGTGACGGCAACACCCTCTCGGTTGAGTAGGATAAACACTCAAGTGTCGGTTTCCACCCAAGATTTCTCCAGTCTCACAAACAGGACCCTTCTCAATTGCCCTAACTCTGCATCATCATCTCGCCTTTCTCTTCTGTCTCCCAGAAGCTTCTTTTTTCTTATCACACCCAATCAGTTGCCAGATTCAGCTGCTATTTCCTCTGTGTTATCTCAGAGATCTGCCTCTTCCTCTCAATGCAGTATACAGGTACCTAAATCAGATTTTATCATCTTTGACAAAATCGTCTCGTTTTCCTATGTGCCGCAAGTCTTCATTTTCAAAGCTTTCAATTAAAAAAAAAATTATCAGTGAGTATCAGCTTTTCTACCTACTTAGTTGCTCACGTTTTCCCCCAACCTTTCTTTTCAGTCTGCACTCACTCAGTTCTCTGTTATTTGTAGTTGGTTTAGATATTTCCCTCCAAAACAATCTGCAAACATTATGTCTTCTTCACACTTCTTTGCTTTACAATATGGTCAAGAACTTTTTCACAATACTTCACAACTTATTTTATTTGTAGTCTGCAGATAGCTTCAATGTCTATAATTCCAGGGCCAAGGTTGGTGCTGTCCAATAAAACTTGGTATACTGATGGAAATGTTCTATATCTCTGTTCTTCAATATGGTATTGACTAAACACATGTGACTAGGTGCCTGAACTGTGGCTAGTACATCTGAAGAACTGAATTCTTTTATTTTACTTAATTTTAATTAATTTAAATTTAAATAGCCATATGTGGCTGGTAGCTGCTATATTAGACAACACAGTCTAAGTCTAGGCCCTAAAATATCAAGCGATATTGTGAGAGTTGAGTTCATTGAACCTAATATAAGCTTTTCAGGCACCTATGGAAATATATGAAATCTGAAAAAATATTATTACAAAATAAAAGCAAGCCTCAGAGTCAAAATTAGTGAATGTTTTGATTTTATATAATTAAATATTATTAAGCATTTTTGTCAACCTTCAAAATTTATTTAATTAAAAACTTGAGCAAATTGCATTGTTTCCAAATAATTTGTTGGTTATATTTTTCTTCTTCACAAGAAGTTCCAAATATACTTAATAATTGCCAAAATTTCAAATCATAGCCAATTGTAAATTAAATGAGTTGCTCATGGCCAAATTTTATCAAAAACAAAACTATAAAGATCTCTCAAAATTTGTACAGTAAAAATTAACATTTAATGTGGTACATTTTTTATGTGTTTGATATGATGTGAAATGAGGCATCTGCAAGATTGCCTAGTCTACGTTCAACAGTAACCAACTGTTCTTCCCAATTAAAAGTAAGCCCAAACCACTCAGTCTCGCCTTTCCTTTCACTCAGGCCCGCCCATAACATTTGCAGGAGAAGGCAAGAGCATAAATGCAGCCTCTTGCCCCATGGCCGCCTTCCTTCCCAGCCCACTTTATCCTGGACCAAGGAAGACCTCATGCTCATATCTATGGACAGGTCAGTGGAGATTCCCTGCTTCACCAAACAGTCCTGGGAGCATGCACACCTGTGGATCATTCTTGCCTTTAGAATACAAACCCTAGGCACCAGGAGTAAGGAATTCTGGATTCTGGAATTGCTGATTTGGAGTGGACATGACTCCTGGCACCAGCAACACTTTGTGGGCAGAGGTCTGACAAAAGGACCACAGCGGAGTCCTTTAAAGTGTGAGGCCTAGGCAGTACCACTCTAACCTTTCCATATTTCTATTATAGAATTTAGCACTATTGAAATATTATTTTGTTTCTTTTGCTATCCACTTTTCTAAAAATACTGCTATCACTAAGCTAAAACCAGACTTCATCTGTTACAATACCTAGAATCACAGGGATCCTGATATTAGAAGACTATCTTGCCTATAGCAAATGCTAAGCAAATATTTTTTGAAAAAATAAATGATTTTTAAATTTTCCTGTGAAGTGATACCATTCATGCTGGAAAAAATATAGGCTTTGCAATTGAATAAACTTAAATTGAATTCCCTCTCATGCCATTATTACCCATGATCTTGGTTGGTAGGGATAAAATTAAAATCTAGCCCAATGATATTTCTTTCATTTTCAAAATTTCTTTTTTTAAAAATTTTCTTGGCTAGAGTGTTCTCTATGTCAGATCATGATTCGTGCCTGTTAGTGGGTTGTCAAACCAATTTATTATGTAGTTCCCAAAGTGTGGTCTGTGGAGCCCTGGGGGTCCCAAGACTTTTCAGGGAACCCACGAAGTCAAAATTACTCTTCTGTAATCACACCAATTTGGGAGGCTGAGGCTGGAGGGTCACCTGAGACCAGTCTGGGCAACATAGTGAGACCCATCTCCACACACAAAAAAATTTTTTTAATTAGCTGGACATGGTGGTGAGTGACTGTACCCCTAGCTACTTGAGAGGCTGAGACAGGAGGGTAACTTAAACCCAGAAGTTCAAGGTTGCAGTGAGCTATGATCACACCACTCCACTCCAGCCTAGAAGACAGAGTGAGGCCTAGTCTCTTAAAAAAATAAAAAGTTAAAAAATTAAAAAGAAATTATTCTCATAATAATATTAAGATGTTATTTGCCTTTCCCACTGATACACAGACTGTAGAAATAGAAAGGGTCCATTCTATATTTATAATATTTATAAGGAATAACAGTATTAAGATGCTATTCATCTTGCGCTACTAATGGTGCAAAAGGAGCAATGGGTAAAACTTCAGGTTCTTGCCAAAAATCAAGGCAGTGGCACCAAACTGTGCTAGTAGCTATTGTTTAATGCCGTCATTCACAGTTCTAAAAAAATGCCATTTTCACTCTGAAATGTCCTTGATGAAACACTAAAAGTATTAATTTTATTAAATATCGACCTTCAGTATACATCTTGTTAATATTCTTCATCATAAATTCTTCCCCTAGGCTGAAGTCTATTAGAGTTTTCCCAGCGTTTTCTTCTAGAATTCTTATCGTTTCATGCTTTAGGTTTAAATCTGCTATCCATCATGAGTTAATTTTTCCGAGTGGTGAGAGGTGCGTATCCTGTTTCAGTCTTCTGCATGTGGCTACCCAATTTTCCCAGCACCATTTATTGAATAGGGATTCTTTACCCCAGTGTATGTTTTTGTCTGCTTTGTTGATGATCAGATGGCAATACGAGGATGGTTTTTTATCTGGGTTCTCTGTTCTGATCCATTGGTATATGTCTCTGTTCTTGTACCGGTACCATGCTGTTTGGTTACTATAGCCTTGTAGTATAGCTTGAAGTCTGATAAATTGATGCCTCCCAATTTCTTCTTTTTACTTAAGGTTGCTCTGGCTACATGCAGTCTTTTCTGGTTCCATATGAAGCACAGAATTATTTTTTCAGGTCTTAGAAAAATGACATTGTTATTTTAATGAGGATTGCATTGGCTATCTAGATCACTTTATGTAGTATAGACATTTTAACAATGTTGACTCTACCCATCCACAGGCATGATATGTTTTTCCATCTGTTTACATCCTCTGCTATTTCCTTCCTCAGTGTTTCATAGTTCTCCCTATAGAGAAAGAGATCCTCCTTAGTTAAATATATTCCTAGTTATTTTATTTTCTTTGTGGCTATTGTGAAAAGCATCGAGTCTTTAATTTGGTTCTCAGCTTGACTGCTGTTGGCATATATGAATGCTCCTGATTTTGTAACCTGAGACTTTGCTGAATTTATTTATTAATTCCAGGAGTCTCTTGGTTGAATCTTTGGGGTTTTCTAGATATAAGATCATATCATCAGCAAAGAGCGATAGTTTGACCTCTTCTGCCCCCATTGGATACCCTGATTTCCTTCTCCTGTTTGATTACTCTGGCTAGGACTTCCAGTACTATGTTGAATAGAGTGATAATAGAGGGCAACTTGTCTGGTTCCAGTTCTAAGTGGGAAAGCTTTCAATTTTTCCCCCTTCAGTGTGATGTTTGCTCTGGGCTTGTCATATATGACTCTTATAATTTTGAGGTAAGTCCTATCTATGCCTATTTTGTTAAGCATTCTTATCACAAAAGGGTGCTGAATTTTGTCAAGTGGTTTTTCTGCATCTATTGAGAGGATCATATGGTCTTTGTTTTTACTTATATTTGTATGGTGAATTACATTTATAGATTTGCCTATGTTGAATCATCCTTGCACCTCTGAGATGAAGCCTGTTTGGTTGTGGTGGATTATTTTTTTGATGCGCAGCTGAATTCGGTTTGCCAGGATTTTATTGAGAATTTGATGGACAAAATTGGCAGGCCTCTCACTACATTAACCAGAAGCAGAAAAGAAAGGATGCTAGTAATCTCAATTCAGGAATGAAAAAGGAGAAATCAGGACTGATACCACAGAAATACAAAATATCATCTCTGAATACTACAAAAATCTCTGCAAATAAACTTGAAAATGTGGAGGAAATGGACAAATTCTTAGAAACACGCAACCTCTGTCAACTTAATCAGGAAGAAATAGAATTCTTGTACAGACCAATATCAAGTACCAAAATTGATGCAGCAATAAAAAATCTTTCAACAAAAAACTCCTGGACCAGATGGTTTCATACCTGAATTTTACCAGACCTACAAAGAACTGGAACCTATCCTACAGAAATTATTACATAACACTGAGAAGGAAGGAATCTTACCCAACATGTTTCACAAAGCCAGTATCACCTTAATACCAAAGCCAGAAATGGACTCAACAAAAAAAGAAAACTACAGACCAATATCCCTATGAATATAGACGGAAAATACTTATAACTCAGTAAACTAATATTTTTCAAATGACCAATGCATAATGATGCAAAATCATGCCTTAGTAAAATATCTATTCACAGTAAAAGACAGGCAAATGAATTTTAATGAAAATATACTAAAAATTCATTGAAACGGTTTCAGATTCCTTCTTGCAAATAATCTTTAAGAAACTACCACTCATTGAATTTTGGTGTAGTAAAAAATAATATGCAAAATTAACTTCAAAGGGCTATTAAAATTCTCCTCTCTTTTCTAACTACATATCTGTATAATCTACAGATTTTCTTCATGTACTTCAATTAAAAGATATATCTCAACAGACTGAAAGCAGAAGTGGATATGAGAATCTAGCTGTCTTATGCACTAGAGGAATTTGCAAAAATGTAAAACAGTATCTATTTTCACTAACATTTGTGTGGGTTTTCTCAAGAATATTTTTCGTTAAAAATAAGATATTACTATGTTAACATGAATAAGTTTATTATTGCTATTTTAGATGAATTAAATAAATACATTTAATTATTTATTTTAAGAAAGTAAAGAGCTCCTGAGACCAAAATGCTTGAGAATTACTGATTTAATAAATTGTGACCACATTTTGAAAATTAAATACAAAAGAACATTGTATTTTAATATTTTTAAAATCATATTTTACATTAACTCTGTTTTACATTATTGCATAGTGTGCAAGTAAATTTAGTTTTTTGAAGCCTTTGTTTTAGTTATGCAAATACAAATATATATATCTGGGTGCTGGGTCACAAGATAAAATTTATTTTTTACTCTTGCACTAAAAACTTTGTAAAAAACATACTAGATCATCTGCTTCTTAAGAGCAGGGACTGTGCTTTTTTATCTTTCTAGGCCAAAATACTTAGCACAATGTCTGACACATACACTGACTCAATAATTATAGAATAAACCCTCTGTTGCTCTCTATTTCCACATTCTATGTATTAGCATATCCTGTTAGCTCTGCCTGTAAAACCTATCCAGAATCTGACCACTTACCACAAAATCCAGGCCACTCTCATTTCCATCCTGCGTTATGGTAATGGCCTCTACCTGTTCACCTTTGATTCGACTTTTCCCCTATACATACATTCTTAACAGAGACACTACAGTGATTCTGTTACCTCCCTGTATTTAGAAGTTTACCTATCTCTGATTTCAACTCCTATTTTCCTCCCTGACACTCATTCCTTGCCAGCTACTCTGGCCTCCCCTTATTCCCAGAGCAAGCAGGCCTATCACTGGGACTTAGGATTCGTCATTATAAATTATCCATTTGTGTCAGGAACAATCAATTACCACCCCATTTCACTGCTGTCTTTTGTCACCTGCTTCCTTACACACTTTCCTTCAATGACCCCAGATCCTTTGATGAGTTTTGCCATTATTCTGCATTGCCAATTGTACTCATCTTCTTAGTCCTGAGTAAATGGTAATGACCATGCTTGTCACTGAATCACCTCGACTCAATGGTAATGAGAGCTTGGCAGAAAAAAGTTGGGAAACTGCATGCATCTGTATATTGTCCATAAATCGGCTCTCACCATATACCAAAAGGGAAGCTTAGCTGAGATAATATGAAATACAGTAACAATTCAAATAATATTTTCCGGAATGAAAAGCAAAATTCTTCAGATGCACCAGTTCTAAAAATAGGCAGTAGGAAAGTTAGAAAACAGAAATGTGAACCGATGTTTTAATGAAATAATTTCAGTTAATTAATCTATGTCTAAATTAAGAGAGAGCTATGAGTTTGTTGATAAACTGATGCTAGGAAAAATCCCACATGATTAGGGACACAGAGGTGCTGTCTCTCTACCCTTTCCATCGTACCAACCAAATTCTTAACATCTTTATTACTTTAAAAGCAACTTAGAGTTTAGATGTTAAATTGTTTGACAAACATGGGTTTTATAAATTGTTCATATAATTATGCTTCTATATTCTCTGAATTTATATATATCCTTTTGCCAAATAGAAATAATATTTTTCCCTAGAATTAATATGTAACCACAAATGTAAATTCTATGATAACCGAAATCTGGTAAACAAATAATTAAAAGCTAGGATTTCTAGAATAATTTAAAAAACAGTCTTTTTCAGTATTCAAAGTGAATTTTCCTTGTAAAACTATCATAATCCCTTTTTTGAAAAGTAGCAAGAAAATCAGCGAGAACAACAGGTTTAGCCATTATTTCCTAGAGAACAGCAAATAAAACACTTTTTCTATACATGACTAGTGGTCCTATTCGAATCCCCAAGTGATTATAAATCACATGAGATTTCTGCAACATTTCTTTCACATAATACTATAATTGTACTTTCTAAATATCTTTGTAGCCCTTGAGGAACAGAAAATAATGGTAGAAGAAAATTTATTTTACTTATGATAAAGGAAATGACAAAAAAGAGAAAGTGAAGGGCAAAAGGGAAAAAATGGACAATCAGAAGAAATATAAATTAATATAAAAATATTGATCAAAATGGTTGAAGATAAAAAGAAAGCACAGCACAATAGGAAAAAAACCAATTGGCAGCTTTTTCAGGCAAGTCCTCAAAAGAATTTGATGTCATCTTAAGCTCTGGACCTTAAGCTCTGCATCCTTAATAAGTTAATTGTTTCAGCTCATTCTAGAATACCCACGAGCTGCTCTTTTACCACCTTTAATCCCAGGGGTGGCCTGGAATGTTCTTAATCAACATAGGATGCAGAAATATAGTTAAGATTAATCTGTTCCTACAGCAACAGAGATATTGGGCCTAGGGTTAAGGGATTCCCAACATTATAGCACTAATGTCCCCTAGTGACACTTTTATAAGGCCCATATCTAACAAATCAAGCCGAGCTAATTCTACATGCTAAATATATCTCTTCTCAACAAACACCACAAGGGGACTTCTGCTTCAGGCAATATGGAGTAAACACACTTTTCTTTATCTCTCCCGTGTATAATCAAAAACTCTGGATGCTATATATAAAACAAACATAAGGAGAAAGGTGGAGAGAAGAGCACAGACTAGCTGGGGACATTAGGAGCCAAGGAACAACAGGGTGTTAAGTTCTCTGCAGTTTGTTTGTTTGTTTGTTTGTGTCTCATATATCCTAGACTTAGAGCTGAAGAATCTGGCAACATAGAAATGCCAATGGGTATAGGTGAAAAGCCCCCCCCAAAAAACCTGCTCTCTCCAGCCAAAGAACCAGGAAAGGGGAAACCCCCCAAAAAAGTACAAAAAAAGTTTTAGACAATAACCACTCTGTTCAAGCCAGACACCACAGAAAAATCATAGCCGCATCCCCACAAAAGCCAGCAAAGGCCCAAGGAGAGCCTTGATTTCCACACTTGTGAGCCTCTAACCAGGTGTCCAAAACACTACCTCCCATCCCCTGCTAGGGTGGTGTCAGAGAGGTGACAGCAGGGAACTGGGATTTTCATTCCCACCAGGAAGTAACACGCCCCTTCTCTTCCACTGCAGTGTCAGTGGAGAACATGTGGGTAACCTAGACTTCTACCCCCAATTTGGCAATAAAGATTCATCCTTCTGCCTCCCCACAGAGGCGGTATCTGAGGAAACTTAGTGGAAAGTCAGAACTTTGAACATCATCCAGCCATAATGAGGTTACTTTATACCCCACCCCACCATGTCAATGAAGGCTACTTAGGGAGCAGTAATGAGGGACTCCTACCCTTCCAGGCAGGTATTGGTGGAGGCCTAGAGCAGACAGAACATCCACACTCACAGAGGGGGAATGAGAAATCTCCTCCATTGAGTGTTAACAGAGGCTGAGTGGAGAACCCTAGACTTTTACTCCAGTAATGAGGCAATGTGCCCCTCCCCCTGTGGGAACAGTGTCAGAAGAAGCCAGCTCAAACAGAATTTTATATAAGATCCAGAATCTCATAATGTAAGAAATTATTGGGTACAATATGTCCATGTTTTAGTCAAAAATCACTAATCATGCCAAGAACCAGGAAGATCTCGAACTGAATGAAACAAGACAATCAATAGATGTTGACACTGAGATAAGAGAAATGTTAAAATTATCTGAAAAAGATTTTAAAGCAGCCATTATAAAAATGCCTCAATAGCAATCATGAACATGCTCAAAGCAAATGAAAAAAAGATAGTCTCAGCAAAGAAATAGGAGCTATAAGTAAGAACCAAAGGTAAATTTTAGAACTAAAAAAATATAAAAATCAAAATTCTCAGCAGCAGAACAGAGGAGACAGAGGAAAGAATGAACTTGAAGATAGAATAGAAATTATACAGTATGAATAAGAGAGAGAAAATAGACTAAACAAAAAGTGAACAGAGCCTCAAGGACCTGTGGGACTATAAAAAAAGATCTAACATTACTGTTATTAGAGTCTTGGAAGGAGAAAAGAAAGATGGCAGAGCTGATAAATACTCTAAGAAATAATAGCTGAAAATATTCCAAACTTGGCAAAAGACATAAGTGTACAGATTCAAGAAGCTGAGTTAATGACAAACAGGATAAGCCCAAAGAAATCCACACCAAGACATATAACAGTCGAACTTCTGAAAACTAAAGACAAACAAACAATCTTAAAAGAAGAGAGAGAGAAATGATACCTTACCTATAAGGGAAAAATAATTTAAATAAGAAAATATTTCTCATCAGAAACCATGGAGGCCAAAAGGAAGTAAAAAAACATTTTTCAAGTTCTGAAAGAAAAGAATTATCAATCCAAAATTCTATACTCAGCAAAAATATCCTTCATGAATGAAGAAGAAATCAAGACATTCTCAGATAAAGAAAAACTAAGAGAATTGATCACCAGAAGATCTAACCTTTATAAATGGCTAAAAGATCTCTAAACAGAAATGAAATGAAAAAAGAAAGAATCTTGAAACATCACAAAGAAAGAAAGAACACGGCAAGCAAAAATATGGGTAAATACAATAGATTTCTCTTCTTGAGTTTCTTAAACAATTCTGACCGTTGAAGGAAAAGTTATGAACAGTCTGATGTGGTTCTGAAAGTAATTATGGAAATATTTAAGACAAAGAGATGTAAAGGGAGATAGATTTCTACACTTCACTCAAACAGGCAAAATGACACCAGTAGGCTATAATAAGTTATATATATTTAGCCACTGCAGCAACTGCCAAAAAAAGCTATATAAAGATATACACTCAAAAAATGGTACAGATGCATCAAAATGGGATTCTAAAAAAATGTTCAAGTAACCCACAAGATTGCAGGAAACAGAAAACAGAAAAACAGCCACAGAAAGAACAAACAGAAAACAAAAAACAAAATGGAAGACAAGTTGTAAGATATCAATATTTATATTAAATGTACATGGCTTATATATACACCAGTTAAAAGACAAAGATTGGCAGAGTGTATTAAAAGTATGACCAAAACACGTTTTCTATAAGAAACTCACTTCAAATATAACAATACAGGCAGACTGAAAGTGAAAGGATAGAAAAAGTTACACCATACAAATATTAATCAATGGAAGGCAGAAGGGCTATATTATAATATCAGACAAAGGAGACTTCAGGGCAAAGAAAACAAAGCAGAAGAAACAATACTTTAAGAAGTTTGGGCCTGGTATTGTTCCCCTCAATCTGTTTTCCTCACCGCAGGAAGACTGCTCTTTCTAAAAAGCAGATCACATCAGGCCATTTCCTTTCTTAAAATCTTCCCATTCCTTTAGGATGAAGGCTGAAATTCTTATAAGAGCTTACAGATGCTTCATGATTTGGCTCCTGACTACTCGCCTGCCTTATTTCTAGCTTCTCTTACAGCATTGATGTATGCTTCAACCTTACTGGAACAGAAATAAATTTAGGTGCTGTGATCTGTCTCTATACCAGGACTTTGCAAAGGATTTCCCACTGCCAAGGACAGTCTTTACTGTCTCTTTTCTATCACTGTCCACTTGGGTAATTATCTCAAGTTTTACTTGAATGTCATTTCACTACAAGGTCTTATGCAGACTAAGTTATGACCCCTAACTATGTGTTCCTATAACACCCTACATTCATAACAGAACACTAATCATACCTTACTATAATTGCATGTTTAATCGCCTATCTTTCCTAGTTGCAGTAAAGGAAGTGCTCAATAAATGTTAACTTCTATCCACATTCCTTCCTTTCTTTTGATTCTCTGAATGTAATCCACATCCTGAGGGTCACGGCAGCATCTTAGACTCTGAAATGTGGCCTTTCCTGTTAAGTGTTAGCTATGATGAATTCTTTGATAGTAGAAGCTATGTCATAGTCATTCATTTATCCTCACCTTCGGGCACATAGTAGGTGCTCAGTAAACATCACATGACTAAATGCCTGAATGAATGAACAAAATGAGTAAAATCAATAACAGTATACAAAGAAGACCATTGAATATAGACATGGTTGTCATTAATGTATAATATAAGAATTCTTTTTACTTACATTTTATTTTGAAAAAATTGAAAACTGCAAAAGAATTGGAAGAATAGTATGATGAACACCTATATACCCTTCGCTCAGATTTACCAATTGTCAACATATTGCCAGATACACTTTTTCTCTAAATCTAAGTACATATTTTTTTTCCTAAAGCATTCGAAAGTGTCTCGTAGATATCAAGACACTTCACCCTTCAGGCCATTGGCACATATCTCCTAAGAAAAGGACATTCTGCTTCAGAACTACAATGTAATAACTATACCCAAGAGGGTTAGTATCAATTCAATAATATCAAATATGTGGTCAATATTCAAAGTTCTTCATTTTTTAAACAATGTGCTTAACTGCATTTTTTTTAAAACCAAGATTGAATTAATGTTTATGCACTGTATTTGGCTGCCATCATTTTTAGCCATAAAGTAATTTTAAAATAAATGTTAATATGATTAATGCTTACAATTTTAGGGCTGGGTTTATTAGGGTGGCTATGCTGTACTGTATATTGATTGGACAAAAGTCACTATATTCCAGAATTTGATTCACATATTTGCAAGTTCAGAAACTTCATGTTATTTGTCATCGAAATGATCATACTCTGGAAGATATATACAAAACACCTACTTGTCAACTTATCTCTTTATTTTCTACTATATCTAGATGCTGTCTTCCACAAGGCAATCTATTTTTGCTGCTTAAACTAAAACAGCTCTGTGCTAACCTCTCTCTTTTCTGATTTACCTATTTCCTAACCTCAGATCATTCTATGATGCAATATTTGAAAATCAAAATTTTCAATCACTACAGTTCAGTAGTGAAAATTCAAAATTTTCAATCAATCACTACTGAGTCACACTCACCTGATGTTCATCTTCCATGAGTTAACTCATTATAGGAGGATGACTCTACCTAAGAGAGAGGCCATTATAACACTATGATCACCTATCCTTAAAAGAAGATGCATTTTGGAATCAGGAATGGTATGAAGCTGTTGCCACAAGAACAAGTTTTTCTTAGTCTCAAAGTGGTTGATTCTCTTAACCCACCTAGCATCACCAGCTAGAGTCTCCCTGCCACCTTCAGAAGAGATGGGGCAGGACCCAGAGAATCTTTGGATATAAAATCAATTTTACTTTCCTTGGCCTCGAACAGATAATTGGTTTCTTCATTTAGAATGAGTAAAATCATTATTAGCTTTGCTTTAACAAATTCTCTATAATATATAATGAGAGAGAAGAGTTGGCTATAAAGGTAGTTTTTGCACATAGATCCAATTAATTATTGACATCTTTTTTGATAGCCTTATTGAGATATAATAAATTTGGTATATTTACAGTTATACAATCATCACCACAATCAATTTTAGAACATTTTCATCCCTGAAAAGCCATTCTAACTGGGGTAAAGTGATATCTCACTGTGGAAAAGGGTGATTTATTGGGGAGCTTACAGACAAAAGGGTGGTCTTGGACGGCAGTAAGACAGATAGATCTCTGTGCCGCTACTTCCCAGATTCAGGGCTTATATACCATACAGAAATGTGTAGGACATTTAAAGGCAACACTCCAGGACAAGCAAGAATGTGTCATGGCCCATAATTTGTGCAATAACATCAAGGTTGCTTTGACACGTTCTTATACTAGGGACAGTAAATAAAAGAGAAATCAGGAGACATTCCCAGGACTGGGGTTAATCAGAAGTCAACATGGCAGATTAGCATCCAAGAGGAAGTCACTTTTGTCTTTACATCTTATCAGATGTATGATTCGCAAATATTTTTTCTCATTCTGCATCTTTTCAGTTTTTTGGTAATGTACTTTGAAGCACAAAGGTTTTTAATTTTGATGAAGTCCAATTTATCTATTGTTTTGTTTTGTTCTTTGTGCTTTTGGTATCATATCTAAGAAATCATTGCCTAACCCCAGGTCACAAAGAGTTTTCTTCTAAGAGTTTTTTCTTCTAAGAGTTTCTTCTTCTAAGAGTTTTATAGTTTTAGCTCTTACATTTGGGTCTTTGATCCATTTGAAGTTGATTTTTGTACATAGTGTGAGCTAGGAGTCCAACTTCATTCTTTTGCAGGTTAATACCCAGTTGTCCAGCACCATTTGTTGAAAAGACTATTCTTTGCCCATTAGATCTGCCTGGCATCCTTGTAAAAAAATCAATAAGCCATAAATGTTAGGCTGTATTTTTGTGCTCTCATTTCTATTTCATAGATCTATAAGTCAATCTTTATGCCAGTTCTACAATGTTTTGATGACTGTAGCTTTGTAGTACATTCGAAATCAGGAAGTGTGAGTACTCCAACTTTGTTCTTTTTCAAGACTATCTTGATTCTTTTGGGTTCTTTGAATTTCTATATGAATTTCAGGATTACTTTGTCAATTTCTGCAAAAGTATAAGCTGAGATTTTGGTGGGGATGGTGGTGAATCTGTAGATAAATTTGGAAAGTGTTGCCTTCTTAACAATATTAAGTCTTCAAATCCATGAACATGATATACCTTTCCAGTTATTTAGATCTTCTTTAACTTCTTTCAACATTGTAAATTTCAGAGTGTAAGTTTTGCACTTCTTTTGTTAAATTTATTCCTGACCATTTTATTCTTTTGAATGCTATTGTAAATAGAATTATTTTCTTAATTTCATTTTCAGATTGTTCATTACTAATATATAGGGAAATACTACCAAGTTTTGTATATTGATCTTATACCTCACTAAATTTATTAGTTCTAATTTTTTTGGTATCTTAATGGAATAGTTTTTATCATTTGTATAACTCAATGAAAATCATTTTATTTTTCTTTTGGAACTAAAACATATGATTGATTTCATTTACAAAGTAAAATGTTTATGAAACTGGAGCAGTTTATGTTAGGATTTGAAAATCTGCATTCAAATATTTCAAAAGCTGCTGAATACTCAGGCTTCATATTGAGCATCAGCTTGGGCCTTAGCATGTATTTTACTGAATTTTAAAATGCAAGCTAACATTTCTTACATAATAATTTTATGTAAATAATCAATTTCAATAAGCAATGAACAGCCAGTTCATTGTTATTTCTCTACTCATTCTTTTATTTATTTGACCATTCAATGATCTACTGTATGCCTACAACTATGCTTAGAGAAGCAGAGGTGAGACCAAGTTCTTTTAATGATCTTATAGTCTAAGAGCATATATACCTGCAAACCTCAAGATACCATAGCTAATACGTTTCTAATAAGCATAAATAATTATGAATGTTTGCTATTTAATACTTCTTAAATCTTTCAAATACTGTACAGAATATGTAAGAATAGTATCTCAGCACAATTTCCCAGACATCTGAGGTAGCAGTTTGGTGAACAAAATCCATAAATTAAAAAAAATAATAATAAAAAGAGTGTATAGCACGATTTTATAGTTTGGGGTTGTGATAGCATGGTCATTCTGGAAATCTGGGTTGCTCCACTTTTTAGAATAAAAGAATCGGCAACAATAAGAGGACCATTCCACAGGGCCATTTAAAAGTAGAAACAGGCTCTGACACAGGCAAGCCTAATTCCATTTGTAGTTTAGCATAACCCAGGGAGAGCCTACTATAAGATTCTTTTGAGATTTCCTGAACTTTTGCTCTTCCTCAACATATTACTTTTGTTTGTTTTTCTACAGTGAATAGCAATAAAACCCTTAAAATGGAAAGAATCACCAGGGAAGGGAGATTTGAGAGATGACACGCTTTTGCGTGGCTGGCCCTGGGGAGAGGGAAGGCACGAGGGAGAGGGTGCGCTTGACAGTGGGGCCAGGAAGGAGCTGCTGACGGGGCCTGCCAGAAGGAAAGAATGGCAAACGGTAAGAAGCCCGCTTAAAAGAGGTCTCTAGGGCTTCACTCCAGCTCCTGTGTTCCTGTCTATTTCCCTTTACATGTGTTTCTATCTCCCAGAGGAAAATATTTTTACTCTTCAAGAATATATTTTCATTACACCTGTCCCTTATGTTCGGATGAATTTATGAAAAGCAAACAAAAAACACGCTCATTCT
Source organism: Indri indri (assembly GCA_004363605.1). Lineage (NCBI taxonomy): Eukaryota > Metazoa > Chordata > Mammalia > Primates > Indriidae > Indri > Indri indri. Next base: position 13,364 of record RJWJ010020228.1, on the reverse strand, counting down.
TTCTTTATGGAGTAGATAACTTTGGATCACAAAGCAAAGGTTAACACTGATGGAGTGCATCTTCCGTGCCAGAAACTTTATGTGCACTCTCTCATTTAATCTCATAGGAGCTCTACGATGTATATCCTGCAATTAAGCTCAATTTGCAGAAAAGAGAAGTGAGCAGTTTAGTGCCCTGGGTCATGCAACTACTGAGTGCTGGGGCTGGGGATCAAAGGCTCCAGAGTCTTAAAACATAACTGCCTCGGGGCTTCCTTCAGCCCTTTCCCAATCCTGTTTTTCTAGTGGCTGTTTTGTTTACTGAATTCATCAGTATTTTGCTTTCCCTGGCTAACATCATTCGCACTACAAGTAGTATGCAGCCTAAACCTCCTGGCTTCTGTTAAAGCAGTAATGCCAAGGGACTCATTGCATCAGGGAGCAGCTGTGTTATCTTCTCAAGTCACGAAATCCCCCCAGGTCTCCGCATCTTTGTGAAACTCAGGTTAGATTTGATTACCTTTGAGCTCAAGGACTCTGTTGTTGATTTTCCATTCTGGGAAAAACTATAGATGTCACAGATGCTTCCAGAGTATAATTGATTAAATCTCATTATATCGTTTTTGTTCAAGAACAAGGTCCAGAAAGATGGTAATGAATACAAAAATAAAGACAATTTTTTCTCATCAAATTTACTTTAAGGCAGTTAGGAAAATAAAGAATATAAGACTGAAGAAAATAATATTCTTTGCGGTAAAATATACAAAACATAAAATGTACATTTTAGCCAGTAAGTACACAGTCCTTTGCTGTCCAAGTACATGCACATCATCACGCAGCCAACACTGCCAACCATCTTCTGCCATCGTCTTCTCTGCTGAAACTCTGCACCCATTAAATGCTAACTCCCCATTTCTCCCTCTCCCCAGCCCCTGGCAGCCATATTCAACTTTCTATCTCCATGAATTTGACTACTCTAGGAACCTCATATAAGAAAAATCATAAATATTTGTCCTTTTATGAATGGCTTATTTTACTTAGCATAGTGTTTTCAAGCTATACAGTATGTGTCATAATTTCCTTCCTTTTTAAGGCTGAATAATGTTCCATTGTACAGTACTGATAGATACATATAGATATATACCTCATTTTATTTGTCTATTCATCTATTGATGGACACGGGTTGCCTCCATCTTTTAGCTATTGTGAATAGTGCTGCTATGGACACGGGTGTACAAATATCTCTTTCAGCCCTGCTTTCACTTCTTTGGGGTATATACCCAGAAGCGTAACTGCAGCATCATGTGGTAATTCTATGTTCAATATTTTGAGGAAGAGCAATACCATTTTCCACAGTGCTACACCATTTTACATTCCCAATAACAATGCATAAGAGTCCCAATTTCTCCACATCCTTGCTAACACTTGTATTTTCTGTTTTTGTTTTGTTTTATTTTGGATTTCATAATAGCTATCCTAATAGGTGTGGAGTGGTATCTCATTATGGTTTCCATTTGAATTGCCCTAATGGCTGGTGATATTGACCATCTTTTCATGGGTTTGTTGCTATTTGTAGATCTTTGAAGAAATTTCTATTGGAGTCCTTTGCCCATTTGTAATAAGGTTTTGTTGTTGTTGTAATTTTTTGAGTTGTAGGAGTTATTATAGTTTAAATGTGTCCCCTCCAAAGTCCAAGTTGAAACTTAATCCCCATTTTGGTGGTGTTAAGAGGTGGGACATTTTGGGAAGTAATTAAGTTATGATGGCTCCACCCTCATGACTGGGTTCATCCCTTATAAAAGGGCTGGAGAAAAGTTGTTTAGGCCCTTTTCTCCCCCCGTTTCACCTTGTGAGGACACAGAGACAGCACCACCTATAAGGAATGGGCCTTCACCAGACACTGAGCCTGCTAGCTCCTTGATCTTAGACTTCCCAGTATTGTGAGAAATAAATTTCTGTTCTTTATAAATTACCCAGTCTATAATATTTTGTTATAGCAGCACAAATGGACTAAGACAGGAGATCTTTAGCCATTCTGGATTTCAATTCCTTATCAGACACATGATTTGCAAATATTTTTTCCCATATTGTGGGTTGTATTTTTCACTCTGTTGCTAGTGTCTGTTGATACACAAAAGTTTTTAATTTTGTTGAAGTCCAACTTATTTGTTTTGTTCTTTTGTTTCCTGTACTTTCGATGTTATATCCAAATCCAATGTAATGAAGGGTTGTTTTTTTTTAATTTTTTTTCCTCCATGAGTTTTATAATTTTTTTGTTTTTTTGGGAGTTTTATAATTTTTAGCAGTTATATATGGGTGTTTGATTCGAGTTCATTTTTGTATATGGTACAAGATAAGGCTCCAACTTCAACTTTTTGCATGTGGATATCCAGTTTTCCCAGAACCATTTATTGAAAATACTATCTTTTCCCCATTGAATGATCTTAGCTCCCTTGTCGAATATATGCAATCTTGTAGAATGAAACTGCCCTTACGAATTTAATTAAGGCCACAAGGTCATAAGTGTGGTAGAGGCCTGAGTGTCACAAAGGTACAGGTGTAATGCTAACCAGCCATTGTTTGATTGTTTCAAACCTATAATTGCTGTTGCTCAGGAGTCACGTAACCATTGGTCACAAGATTTGTAACTTCCCCTAGTAGCTTCTATAGATAACATCACTATTGTGAAACTTGAGACTGGGTTTTGAGATGTTTTCCAGACTCCGCATTGCATTCCATTGGGCCAACTGACACCAACCAGACCAGTGACCCACGCCAAGATATTGATTCAAATGGTCCTATGACCCTCCCCCAGGAACTGACTCAGCACAAGAATACAATTTCTACATCCCAATGACTTCACTTCCAACCCAATCAGTCAGCGTTACCAATTCCCCTTGCTCCCTCCCACAAAATTGCCCTTAAAATCCCAAGCCCCAGACTCCTCAGGGAGACAAATTTGAGAAATCTCTCCCACCTCCTTGCTCAGTTGCCCAGCGATTACTAAACTCTTTCTCTGCTGCAACACCTGCTGTCTCCATGTATTGGCTCTTTCCTGTGCAGTGGGCAAGAACTCAGCTAGGTGGTAACAAGAATATATGCTTGACTGTATATGCTTGACTGTATATGCACGTGTTTATTTCTGGGCTCTCTATTCTATTCCACTGATCAATGTCTGTCTTTATGCCAGCACTATACCATACTGATTATCATGGCTTTGTAGGAAATTTTGAAATAAGGAAGTATGAGACCTCCAACTTTGTTCTTCTTCAAGATTAATTGGTTTTTTGGGAAAAATAATTTTTTTAATTCAGAAGTAAATGAACTTAAAAGTATGATGAAGATAAACATTTTATCATAGGCATACAGTAAAATATTTTATTCACGAATGAATGGAAACTTGTTGTCAACTATTTTATTCATGAATGAATGGGAACTTGTTATCAGCTATTCCTCTGGTAGGGGAGATGTGTTCTAAATGAGATACAAAGTAAAAGTCAAGTAAGAGAAACTAATAACTAAGCAAATATCAGGACAGAAAGAAATTATTTCTAGTCAAGGTTAATAAAGAAGGTTTCCTTGAAGAGAAGATACAATTTGAACTAGGTCTTAAAAAAGCAGGAATCCAACATGGGGAAGGGTATATTTATTGGTTAATTGGTTCTTCCACTTTTTACTTCTACCTTGGTTCTATACGGAATGTTGTATATTTCCAACCTACTCTTACATTATTTTAAAAGCTATGGTTAAAGAGAAAACTCAAATAACTGCTTATATAATATACTATAATTTGTCTCATCATGTATTTTTCCAACTTTGAGAAAGAACTGCGCAATTTTTTTAAATATGCTTTCAGAATAAATGATAAAAAGTCTTATTTAAAAAACCCTATTTGTTATTTTGAGTTTCTGTTTGGGATGAGAGAAAAGTTCTAAAAATAGATGGTGGAGATAGTTACATACATTATGAATATATATAATGCCACTAAGTTGTACACTTAAAAATGGTTAAAGTGGTAAACTTTATGTTATATTTATTTTAACGCATTTCTTTAAAAAAAAGATCTGTTTACTATCTCAGATATAATAATATTTTACTACATGGAAACTCCTAGAGATGTCCAGAATAAAAAGAATATACTACATATAGTTGACAGCCTGCGGGAACCATGAAGCCTATTATAGGGACCATAGAAATATTGGTAATTTCTGCTTGTACAGGTGGATTTATGCTCCAGGGTAGAGAAACAATGTGGTCCTATAACGAAAAAAAAGGGAAATCCAGGAAATTCTGGAAAGTAAACTGGAAGATTTTTATTTAAATAATATGTTTAAAAGCAACTTAAGAGGAAAATGACTATCTAATTACTCAGGATAAATACCAGGGGATATATATCCAGGCTGGAAAGTCAAGTAGGTAAAGCGGTTTTTGAAGTAAAAATAAAGAGCTATCACCTTGTGTCCAGTCAAGATTGTTTACTGCAGAAACCCAGAGGGCAGAGGAGAGACCTCAATCCAGGCCTGGGGACCAACCAGAAAGGACCTCAGAGACCTCTGGCTTTTTCTCAACTGTTAATGAATTCTCTCCCCCTGTGGCTTCTCTCAAAGTTAAGTCATGAGCCTGGGCATCAGATCCGCTTTCCTTGGTAGTCCCCAAGCAAGCATTATAGATAAAAAATTTCACAAGGAGCTAGAAAGGATTATTTGGTGCTTTAAAACAATGGCCTGAGATAAATGAGGCTATGAGGCTCACTCTACTCCACAGTGGACCTTCAGAATTTGCTCCTTCAAACTCTTTCGCACAAAAGTAAAGAGTAGCTCTGGTCTGACTAGATTAGGAGCATGCTTATGTTTACCAAAGATTGGGTGAGACCTGCTCTGTGTGATGAAGACAAGAAAATGGATAAGACAAGACGGCCACCATGTTCAAGGGGCTTTCAGCACAAAAGGGGAAACTGACATAATTGATCTTTGCAAAGCAGCTCCATAAGCTGCTTCTCATGTGTTTATTCATTAGACTTCTCATGTGTTCATTCACTCAGGGATCAATGATTAGGAACCTTTCATGAACCATGACCAGCTCAGGGACATGGCCTGACAGAGACGGGTAACATGGACTTGTGCAACTGTGGAACCCTGGAAGGAAATAGCAACCAGAGAAGAGAAAGGGAGCAAGAGCTTTGGGTAACTGATATTCAGCATTTGTGGAACCTTTTCCATATTTCAGTCACTCTACTAAATATTTTGGTTTTAACTCATGTAATCTTCATTGAACTTTTTTGAAAGGGGAATTAACATCCTGATTTTACAGTTGAGGACACTAAGACTTAAAGAGTTTAAGTAATTCATCCACAAAATTACATAATTTTTAGTGGAAGTATTTGTGTCAGTAAATGTAATCCTTTCTTTTGTTGTTTAAAAAAATCGGCATCCACATGACAGAAAAAGGATATATATAGAAAAAGATCCCCATGGACATACTGTAAATATGATTTCCTCTGGGCAGTAGAACTGAAAGAGAAAGATAAGTGAGCAATTTCTACTCTATTTCTTAGAGGTGATTTGAATATTTTTATTACAACTGTCATGCATTATTTTGTAGTAAAAATCTTCTGCTTTAAAAAAAGGAGTTATCTAACCCTAAGCAAGAATAATTTGAACCCTAAGTTCTCTTACTGCAAATATTATACCCTGAGGCACCATATTGTTTTGCATCCCAACTCCAATATATAATAAAATATGTAGAAAAGAAGTCTTTACCCCCTTTACCCTCCGCAGGGAAGTTCTCTGGGTGGCCTTGGGCCAACCCAGTTCTCCCCTTTTCTTCCTGATAATTCTTGGGAATAGCTGTAGAATGTGCTGGGAATGCAACATCCTAAGATAAGGCGGAGCTCCCAGAACAGCTCTGGCTCTGTTCCAGCCCCTAGAACAAGATGTCCTCAACACTCTAGCCCAGAGGTGTCAAAATCCCCCAGAGTATAAAACCCAGGGCAGGCTGCTTTTCAGGGTCCCTCAACTGCCTAGGCAGCTTTCCTAAGCTTTGAGGGGCTGGCTCACCACGAATCCTAGGTTTCTGTAGTCCCTTGCTGCAATCTGTAATAAACCTGTGTTGTGAAACTTGCTGTGTACATGGGTGTTCCGTCTCCCTAGACTTAGACAAGTTGGTAACCAAGGCACAGCGAACCTGTTTCATACCATCTTTCGAATAATTCATCAGAAAAAGTTCTTGAGTCCCTGTTTGATGATAACAAAACCCTGTTTACTGAAAGAAAAGAAAAAAGCTCTTAACTATATTAAAACATGTCCAAACATTCCTACTAAGCCTTCAGAGACTGGTGGTAGCAGTCCCTCAGGAGCTCTGGGTTGCAGAAAAGATCCTGCCTTGTGAGAGTCACACTGCAGACATTAGGTTCTGAGAGTGCATGCGCAGAAGGTCTGCGTCATTCTTTTGTTGCTGGTTTGGTTTTGGTTTTCTTTTTTTCATTCTAGAAGCAATTGATCTATATAATTCTCTGGGAGTTATTTACTACCACTTCAGTAATAAAAGAGACATAGAAAGAAAGAAAGCAAATGTGTCAAGAGTCTTTACATTTGCAGAATTACGTTCTCTGTACAAAAACAGAAGGCTATTTCTTTTGTCTCTTCCGTATAAGCTAGGTTAGAATTATCTTTCCTTAGAAATAAAAATAATGGAAGAAAATGAAACAATTGGCATGTAATTGAAGAGAATAAATAAATACATGAATATTAAGTTTAGGAAGCCCTTTCATTGGTTCTGACTATAAAGTCATACTCTTTCTATATTTAGTCATCAGAAGAGGAATTTTCCTTGGATAGAAATATAGGAAAGTATTAATGGAAAAAGCCAAACTAGAAGTTTCAGGGTTTGAGATGTAACTCCAAAATAGCAGTAACAATTGTTCTTAAATGGTCAACTTTCTAATGCATTAATAAGCTTAGAATTAGAATACTATAGTAGAACTCCCCTTGAGTGTCCTTGCTCTACTTAAGTAAAAGCAATCATTACTGGATCCGTTTTCCTTTTCCCTGGAGCTTGCCTTTCCTAATTAAGGGAGATGGTAATGCCACTTACATTTCATCTAATCTGGCTTTAGGTAATTATGGTTCATTGTAGCAATTACAAGTTACATTTATAATGAATAATAAAGGAAAAAACCTTTAAAATGCAGTTTATTAGGCTTTGAAAGTCTGCTAAAGAATGAACAGTCAAGACATATTTATTGGGCAATCAAATCCTTAAGTGACAATATCAAGTTAAGTCTGAGAAATTCACATCTATGGCTTTCTTTAAACTGTAACTCCAAACCCATTCCTTCGACAATCCTCCTCTAATTAAGCCCAGAATAGTACAGCCATTATAGTACACCCTCAGCATTGTATATAGACAATCCACGATATTAATTTACATAGTCCATAAAATTATTCTTTTAATTTTTTTTTCTGTTTGTGGTCTTTCCATTTATATGTAAATTCCATGAGGGCAGACATCCTCATCTCTATTTTGTTTCTTTTGTGTTTTTCTGCAGCTCCTATGCAAAGTCTGCCTTGTGTCTTTCCTTCTCCTCACCTGTTACTTAAATTTCCTGCACTTGGTGGGCAGTCATCTCAAGCTCCAAGTGGGGCCCTGTGCCTTTGGTAAGTTCTTCCTGATCATTCTAACACCAGTTTCTTCTTTCTACTGATCCCCTACAACATTTCCCACATCTACCACTTACTTGACTCCTATGACATTATTGTCTCATATGATTAAGGATTATTAGTTCCTTAAAAGGAAAAAAAAATATTGGCTCATCTGCCCTGTCATGTATTATCAAACATTGCCTCTTCATTCAGAGAGTATTTATTGATTTTTTGTTTCAATCTTGAGCCTTCATCCTTTCACTCCAGTCCTTCTCTCTAGTATAATCTTATATAATGGCAGCTGTCTTTAACTACCATCTATAGACATTAACTTCCAATAACTCCAACTTAGAAATCTCTTGAGAGATCAAGGCACCTATATTTAGTTTACTCTCAATATCTGTATTTGAATATTCCACAGACACCTAAAATTCAACCAATCCAAAACTGAAATCATCATTTCTCTCCACCATAAACATCCACCTTTTTGTTCAAGCTGAAAACCTCAGAATCAACTTTCACACCATCTGTCCTCTTCCTCACCCATCGCATCCAAATCTGGTTGAACTGTCTCAGCCATCCCTTTTGTTCTTTGCATGGGCCACTACTTTAGCCCAGGGCATCGCTATCTCTCAGCCAAACTACTATCGTAGGTTCCTAACTGTTCTGCCATGGAAATCAGTAAATAAGGATCAGCATCCTTAAACAGCCCTACAAAACCTCAGATGATTGCACCCTTACCTACCTTTCTAACCCATCTTCTGTTACTCTTGTTAACTTGTGGTCTAGCCACTTGGAACTCCTTTAATTTCCCACCTCAGGGTCTTATTAATATCATGCTATTTCCATACTGGAATGCTCTTCTGACCCCCATTCACAAAGCTGACTCCCCTGCCTGTCAGGTCTCAGCTTAACCTTCTCACAAACTAGGTTGTTTCCTCACTAAACACCTAATACCTTTTCATGGTACCTATCACATTCAATATTTCATTTTTCCATTTTCCTCTTCCCCACTAGGGACAAAAACATGGTTATGTTGCTCACTCCTATATTGCCATGACCTCAATAAGTGTCTGGCAAGTAATAGGGGCTCAGTAAGTATTTGCTGAGTGAGTAGTTAATAACCTAACCATTTTACAATTTCACACCATATTGCTATGGTCTGAATGTGTCCCCCAAATTCACATGTTGAAACTTAATCACCAATATGACAGTGTTAAGAGGTGGGGCCTTTAGGGGGTGATTAAGTCATGAGGCTGTAGCCCTCATGAATGGCATTAGTGACCTTATAAAAGAGGTCCCAGAGAGCTGTTCATCCTTTACCCTTTGCCCTGCTGTCCCTTCTGCCCTGTAAGGATCCTGGACAGTGCCATCTACAAGGAACAGGCCTTCACCAGATGTCAAAGCTGCCTGCACATTGATCTTGGACTTCCTTGCCTCCAGAACTATGAGGAATGAATTTCTATTTTTTATAAATTACTCAGTCTCAGATATTTTGTTACAGTGGTGTAAACAGACTAAGATAATGTCCTTTTATTGATGTCTTTTCTCAGTGCCTAAGTTTCCTCATCTGTAAAATGCAGCCAATAATAATAGTACCTGCCTCAGAGGATTATAGTGAGAATTAAATTAATTTATGTAAAGGGCTCAAACAATACCTGACACATCATAAGTATCATATGGTTTTACTGTTTTTGTTTGTTTTAAAAAAATCAGCACATAAAACAAAGCTGTTATAAGCATATTTGTCTAAAATTCCCCACTTTTTAGACAGCTAATTTATGCATATTTTCAAATTTTCTATATAGAGATGGAAGATTGGTTGCATATAGATGATTCTTTACAAAATTGTCTCTAAGTCTTGGTATTTTACATAATTCTTTTCAGTAGTAAGAACACCTAACATGAGATCTTCTCTTTTAACAAATTTTTAAGCATACAATACAGTATCGTTAACTATAGACACAATGTTGAATGGCAGAACTCTAAACGTAATGTCTTGCATAGCCGAAACTTTATACTTGTTGTTAAAAGATAAACTTTGGTAGATTAAAATTTTATATAGTTTATTTGAGCAGCCAGGATTCATAAATCAGGCAGCTACACACTGGAAGTGGTTCGGGGCTCTACCCAAGGCACATGAGGGGAAGACTTTTATGGGGTGAGCATGGAAGCAAGCCAAAGAAAATATTTGATTGGTTAAAGTGGAGCAGTAGCCTTATTTGGATAATTCTAGTGGAAAGTCCCTAGTTAGACATTAGTTGGCACCTTCTGATTGGTTAAGACCATTTAAGCTGAGTTGGGTTTCAGTTTGCTTACACAAGAACTCAGGACACTGGAGTCATCTCAGTCTAATGTCCTGGGCTCACAATTAGTTATTTTAAACCATTTAACAGTAACTTTCCATTCCTGTCTGCTCTCAGCCCCTGGTAACTACCATTCTACTCTCTATTTCTATGAGTTTGACTATTGTAGAAACTTTATATGGATGGAATCATGCAATACTTATCCTTCCATGTCTGGTTATTTCACTTAATGTAGTATCCTCCAGGTTCATCCATGATGGTGCATATGGCAGAATTTCCTTCTTTTTTAAGGCTGAATAATATTCCATTGTTTGTATATACTATATTTCCTTTATCCACAATTTTGAGTAAATTTTTGAGTTATTAAGTGTAACTCTAAGTGAACTACATGTTAATAATAAAAATTTCTTTAAGTGTTTATCCTATTATTTTTCAAATGCCTCTTATAATTGATGTGGTAAACTTTAAAAGTTGTTTTACTAAATTTTTTCTTCAATGTGTTTAAGTCATTGCTGTGCTATCACAAGAAAATATAATTTAGTAAATTTTGCCTCTGCTACATGTCCCCTTGATAAAATATTCTGTTTGTTATTTATAACATTATGAAAACTTTAAGAAACAACATATGAAGTCCTATCTGTTTTCAGGGGAAAACTGGGTATGATCTTGGAATTTGAAAGAAAGATAATTTATAATATTTAATATATCTTTTCTTACCCTCCTATGCCAAGAACTCACCAAAATCTTATCTCTTGGCAAAAGGCTTTAACTACTTTTCAAGGATGTTAAATTAATACTTACAGTCTTATTATGGCAACTGGTTATAGAGTGAAGGGGATCAGAATATGCTACCCCAAAATACACCACTCTGGCATAGTATTATTTTAAATTGAAGGCAATTGAAACTCAACAGATGCAGAAACAAACTTCCCTTATCTGAATAAAAGCAGCATCTTCTGGGAAATAAGGCTTCTATAAATTAGCTCTTCAGGGTAGATGTAATCCCAAAAGAAGGTGAATAGAATCTACCACAGATCCCTTCTCCAGAGAATTTTCATGGCCCTGAAGAAGAGGAAAAGACTACTCAAACCTGTATGGACAAACATTATCCCATTTTTCTCTCATTTATTGTCCTGAAAGTCCATTTTTCCTTCCTAAAGAAACTATGTTGTTCTTCCCATAGGTGCCTTTTCTCTCCTCTCCCTATCCCCTACTAAGTTAGGTATAAAGGTCTTTAACTTTTTTGAGCCAGCTACTACTTTTGTTGGCTCTCTTAGGCATACAAATAAATCTTTTTCTACAGTTAATCTGCCCTTTGTTAGTTTAATTCACAGGCCCTGAAGAAATAAACTAAACAGAGTGGAGAAAAAGTTTCTTACCCCTACAAGAGCTAAACTGTACATTTCCAAATATTAAAATAATAGACTCATATTCATGCTAGCCTTCAAATCCTTGCCATGTGATGTTCTTCAGGAATAAATCACTTAAAAATCAAATCGATCTATCTGAAACATCAACATAGCACTTGTTTAGATAAGGCCCAACATTGGTTTGAGTGAGACCAAAGTCTATTCTGTGCAGGTAGTGCTAACATGCAATCCTAATGTGTCTTTTAAAAGTGCAGTGTTGAGCTAGGACAGTCTCCATATTGGCCATGCTCATGGTCATGCTCAGGGACCTCTAGTATGAAGCAGTTCACGCCAGTTGTGTTTTTGCTGTGTTTGGCCATCCTCCTTACATACCTTCAAATGTGCTATGTCTACTCTCACCTACATATTTCCTTTAACATGATTAGGGTCCTGTAGACTCAATCCTAGAGACTTAATAAATGAAATATACCTTTCATATATATTTGATTTTCAACTCATCTAGGCTCTAAAGTAAGTTAACAGGGTGAAGGATTTTTACAAGTAGATCAGGATAAATATTTTTCCCTCCAGTTCTAGGTAGCATTTCCCACTCTTCTCCTGTCTGAGGGGGAAAATTTGTAGCAACAAATGATGGGAGCCATTCTTTTTACTTAGGTCATTTTTACTTTGCAAAATTAGTGCTTCGAACAGTAAGTATTCAAGTTTGAAAATAGCTTGTTTTGTAATATTAAAGGGGCAAAAGTAAAATTAAATGTGATATGTTACTAAATACAGAGCTCTAGAAAAGTACATGAATATGTCCTATCCCATTAAACTCCAACAATGCAGTATTGTTGGTAATGTTTGGAACTACTGTTGTGATACGACGTTAAAAGGAATCACTTGACAAGCAAATATGTCAAAGGACACAAATAAGTGACTTTAATAAATGGAGCATCCTTAAACCTTTTAATTACTTGTGAAATTTAAATATTAAAGTAGTAAAATTATCACTAAATATACATGGCAATTTTGCTCCCCCTCCTGCTTTCGAAGAAATAAAATAGTTGTATTATACCTACCTTACACAGCAAAGCTTTCTGTTTATCACCTTTCCATCTAGAATACTTGAGTTTTCAGTTAATAAGAAGATATTACCCTAATCACATCATTTTACTTACAACAGAGCTAGTAGTAGCTGAGAATCATTCCTTGAGGACCTGACTCCCAGTCCTACCTGCAGACATTAGATTGGAGGGTCTGGCTCACTCTTGACCATCTCATCTCTTTCCTCAGGCCCTTTGTTTCCCAGGAATCAAGGCTCCCAGGTGTTGTCATTAGTCATCCTATGACCTTCGCATGCACCTTGCTGGACATTGGAGCACACACCACTCTGGAAGACATTCTAGTTTCTATAAAATCCCATTTTATCTAACTCAGGACACATCTATATGATATACCTACATGTGCATTTAAATTCATTGGCCTTATTAAGTCCCTTTAAAAGCAACAGAATTGAAACCTTTTAAACAAAGGGTGCCTGCAGTAAATGCTGTAGAAGTAAAATAAATGGGTCACACACTCAATTGCCTGTATTCTACAATGTAGAACAGTGGAAGGAGAGCATGCCTGGCTGGCAGTGCGGAGGTATAAGGCAAAGCTCACAATGGGGTTTCTTTGAAAAATGTGTGGGCTGCTTCTTTGCACTCTAAATACCCTGCAGAAGGCAGGGATTTAATTTGCTAGCCTTCCATTTCTGGGTAATTTGAAGCATGCTTCTTATAGTTCTCCCCTCCCCCGATGTGAGGAAATTTAGCCCATGGAGCATATTTCCACGAGAAAGAGACATCTGTAGTTCTGCCATTATACAGGCGTCATCTTAGCATTCCTTTCTACCTACCAAAAACTTTTTGAAAAAGGGATTCATTTAATCCCCTTTTTAATGTGACCCAATATGTTTTCACAAATGGGAGATTTTCTCAAATGTGGCATTCATAACACTCTGCATGGGTTTAGGTGGCACGAGTAAATCAAACAGGGGTCCTCACCATTTTGACAGTCTGATTTAACTGGACCATTTTAAAGCACTA